>VDFB02179234.1:61439603-61510051 GCA_007258455.2 Sequoia sempervirens
AGGGGATTTCTATTACTCCCTCCAAAGACCCCCCTCCTCTACCTCTAGATTTTCTTGAACCATTTTTCCTTCCTTCCCCTGCTACGAATTTTTTGATGGAAGTATTTGAGTCTTCCCTCTCTCTTTAGGGGGCCTTGAATATTGGTTCTCCCTATTTTGGGTTGCATCAGGATTGTGTTGTGGTGGTTCTCCATTATGTGGAGCCTCAATCTCCTCCTCCTTGTGGAAGTGTTGTTTTTGGTGGGGTTTCTTCTATGGCCTCTTCTAGCTAGAATGTGATTGGATTTGTTGGGGCTCCTCTTTCTCCTCTCACTATTCCTAATGTGTGGATTGATAGAACTTTTTCTAGTTTGAAAGCTACCCTTATTGGTATATTTTATGGATTTAGACTAAATAATGTTGTTATTTTCTAGTGGGATATAGAGCTCATTGGTCTATTCTTGATCTTTGCATAATGTCCTTGGTGAATGTGTTCTTGCTTTTCTCCTTTCGTTCCATGGAGGAGTGCACTTTCATTTATCAAAAAGGCCCTTGGTTTTTTGGTAATACCTTTCTACACCTTCAAATTTGGTATGTTGTCTTTTACGTTACTAAGCTCAATTTGCACCCTATTTGGGTGTGTCTCCTTGAACTCTCTTTGGAATTTTGGGATGAAGATATTCTTAAAGATATTGCTAATTTTGTTGGTCATTTTAATACCTTAGCTAAGGTTACTAAAAATTGATCCAACTTTCTTTTGGTAAGATTTTGTGTCTTGGTTGAGTTTGGTTCTATGTTTCCCAAAAGTGTGAATCTTTTCTCCAAGCTTGGGACTTGGGTGCAAGATCTTCATTATGAAATTTATCAACTACATCCTAACACATTGGGCCAACTTCACAATACCACATTGAATACCCAAAATGGGGAAACTCTTGTTCAGTCTGTTGCAACTTTGACCTCCATTGGCATTATTGGTAAATTTCTTATATTAGGGATAAAAAGGAAGCTAGATGTTTGGGTGGGTAGTCCTATAATTTTTCATCCTATGGTTATTGGTAAAGATGAGTCCTTTGCTAAGATCTTCAGGTTGGATGGTGTTTCTTGCAAGTTTAAGAGAACTTTTTTAGATGTGATTGGAAGCTTTCCTATTGATTGGCATCTTCAATCTCACCTAGCTCTGTGGCCTTAGTTGATGTTTGGATTCAAACCTCCTTGGTTGTTTGTTGCTGGTTTTGGGTCCTTCAAATACCTTCTCCCATTTATTTTCTCTGATCAAAAGCTTTGCTATTCTCCTTTTTCTCTTCTTTATCTAACCTCTAGTGTGATTTATTTACTTTTTTCCTTTATGACTATTCAATAATGGGTACAATCCCCTCCAAAATTCACCTTAATCAAAACTAAGATCTTCATAATTTGTTGATGTTCAAAGAATGTTCATTCGAAATTTGCAATATCAAATTAGGGATAAGATATTTTTAATGAGATATCTATCCTATACACACTTGTGTATGACTGTTCATGACTATTAGAATTTAATTATTTTGTTTAAAGACACATATTCATCAAATCCTAATTAGAAATTAAAATATATACCACAAAAAAATATCAACCTTTCAAGAAGAAAACCAAGAACTTTATCAACATAAGCACACCTGAAAAAACCAACCACATTGAGTCACAAGTTGAAACCATAAGTTCAACTCCATATCAATTCAGGGTGAGGCAGAGAAAATTCACATATTTTATTTATTTCCTTCATTCAATCATGTTACAACTTCTGAGAAAGAACCTAATCCAATCACCTCTAATTAGACATGTGGATACATCAAATCCTTCATCTTTAAATTTTAACCCAAAGTAAGTTTTTCAATATCATCATACATATGGATATGATACAAAATGATGTATGCATCTTAAAAATTAAGTGCAAGACCTCATTGATTCTAATCACATCTAGTAGGGTGGTGTTAATGGTAAAGGAAACAAATTTGTTGCCCCACCAAATCAAAATTTTCAATATTTGTAAATATTATCCCAAATAGTGCATCCAACTTTGGACAAGCTTGTTAGGATAAAAATGATGATAAGAATGATGATGAAAATGATGATAAAAATAATTATAAGGATGGTCTAGAAAACATGGTTTCTTTAATATATGTTCAATCTCATAAGGGAAAAATGAATTTGTTACCTGGCATTGCTTTCACCCATATTCATACATCTATACATGTGTCTAATGGTCCTCTCTATATCATTGATCATATGAATGACAAACCTACAAAAGGAATAACCAATGATCACATGTGTTTAGAAAATGATATCATTGAGGAATTCCTTGTGAAGCTAGGCTATCCATGGATATACTCTATGAATGATATACCATAGGTTAAGTACACAAGTGTAATAAGCTCCCCTTTAAGATCAAATATTCACAGTGCATCATAGTGGGTTTAATCCTATCTTCCTATGGAAACTTTCCTTGGACTACTTTTTTCCTCAACCCGTGGAACCTATTAAAACTCATGAAGGCTTATTTTTTAGATCATATAAAAATTTTAAGGAAAAGAACATAATAGAATTATCAATTAGAATTATTCTTGAAACTGATAAGCCTATGGTTGTCCCTCCCACCCCATAGGTTGTGGATGAACTTGTATCTAAAGAAAACACTATCCAAATTAACCAAGGAAAATATGTTGCAGTTCCTCCACCTATATCATATAAAATACCAAGATTCAATCACACATTTCCTTTTGTGACTCTAAAAGTAAAGAAAGTGTATAGGCCTAAAAATACAATGGTTTCCAGACCCTCAATGGCCCCTTTAGTTCCTCCCCTAAGGGAAGGGAATAGACCAATAGTTTAGAAACCCACCCTTACACCTTCACAAATTGAAAGATACACAAGAAGAAACAAAAATGCTAAAGAGTGTAGGCAAAGACATCATGCTATTGCTCTTCAGTAGGAACAAAATCATAAAAATAAAAAACTATGCATATAAATCAAGTGGAATTAAAACTTTCATCAAAATAAAAACTGAAACAAGAACATATAACTGACATTATCATTAAACCACCCATGGTCATAAATATGGATGACAAGGATGAAGATGCTAGAATTGATGAAGAAGTGCATAATGATCTATGTTTATTATTTTCAAAGCCCATAGATTTAGATGGGTACAACCATGATGATCCTTTTATTGAGTGTGATTTACCATATGTTAAACTTGGTGATGCTCCTAGTACAAAAATTGTTGTAGTCCCCTTGGCTATTTGTCCACCTTCCCTATATGATGATCAAGATTGGGATGCAAATAATTTTCTTTAGAAAGGCTTGCATGGTTGGTACCTTTGTGTTTACTTTATGTGTCTTTTGTGTTTTCTTGCACATGGTGTGATGTCTCATGTTGTGGTACTTGGTGTGCCTTTGTGAAGTAGTGATTTTTCTTTGGACTACTCTTGCTTCTCCTAAGGAAATATGATGCAAAGAAAACAAATTTGTTGTGACATTCTTCTATTTGTATGATCTCTATTCTTCTCTATGTGATGAACATTGTATTTTTTCTTGTCTTATATTTTCATTTTGGGGAAAATGCAATATGTTGATCCAAAATAATGTTTATTCTCTCCCTATGTGTCATTCCTCCATCATGTTCATTGTTCCATGAGTATTTGGGCAATGATGTCAATTTCAAGCTCACATAAATTATTGTACCAAAGACATATAGTGACCCTACATCAGTGGATCCCTCTTGTGTTAATATTTTGTTTTATTTTTGGCAATACATTTGGGGGCTGTTGGAAACAAGCAACACTAAGAGGGGGGTTTTGAATCAGTGTTGTGCAAAAATATAATTTATTATTTTGAACTTTAACCCACTTAAAGCATTCAATTAAAAGATATATGCATAAACAGAAAAAAAAAAAACAACCACAACACCATAATACAAGAATTTTTTACATGGAAACCCTTTTAGGGGAAAACCACAGTGGATGGCCAATCCACAATATAATCTGAGCATACCCAAAAGAAAGATTACAAAATGGGAATGCACTAGAAATTAGGCACATTGCATAGAGCTCACTACTCAAAATAGAAAGGATCACTACCTTACAATGATTTGAATTAGATCCAAGAGAATGAACTGAGATAATAGCATCTACAAATGCTTGATTACAATTTTGGTTAGGCTCAGTAGTCGATCTTCTGTCCTTCCAACTAATTTTTCACTTCTGTTCTACTCTGCACAAATTCGCACCTCAAGATCTTTGATGCACAAGTGAAACTATGAATTATCATTTAATCTCCCTTTTGAAGATCACAAAACCTATTGAAACACCTTTTCTACACACAAAATGATGTAAATAATCACTTATATATATCCACAACAAAGGATTTAGTTGCAACAAGTCAACTTCAATAAAAATTGGAAATATTCACAACTGTCGGCTTAGATCTTGAATAATATTCAATGCCCACCCTCAACGGTCATCCAAAACTTAGCTTGGACCAAAAACATAATGATCAAACACTAAAATATTCAAATAAACATTCCTCAAATATCCACAACAAAATTTATCAACTAAGTTAGCCACAAAACTATGATGAGCAAAAAAAATAACCAACAAGATATCCATACTTACACATAACTTGGTATGAGGGATTGAGATTTCTGGATAACACAAGAAATACATTAATAAACCTTCCATGAGATCCACAACTCAAAATAATGACTGAAAATCTACAAGTGAATCGACAATCACAAAACTGTTGGATGCTCTGTTCTTCTTGACTTCCACCATTTGTCTACCAGTGGGAGCAAATGATTATGTGTGGATCCAAACATCGACTGGGGTTGCCATCAATGAAAACACATGAAAAAATTTGTAGTGTCTATTTCCAACAAGGGAAACCCCTTATCATGAGATATAGTTTATTTAGAAACATATAATTTGCATAGGGATTTCCAAATAAGCTTGCATGACCTTTAATCACATGGAAATTTTCATTCTCTACATTAAATCAATTTCTCATAGTATGGTGTTTAGAAATTTCTTTACGGTTGGGGCATACTTTGGCATTATTTGGTTCACTTTGTTCACATGCACTATACTTAGTGATGCATTGATATTGGCATTTTTATTCACTTTATTCACATTTGCTAGACACAATGATGGATTGAAATTGGCATTATTTTCTTCACTTTTTTCACACATGTTGGACTTAGTGATGTGTTGACATTGCCATTTTTTCTTCACTTTGTTCACATGCACTAGACTTAGTGATGTTTTAACATTGAAATTTTTGCTTCACTTTGCTCACATGTGTTGGACTTAGTGATGCGTTGATTTTGAAATTTTTTATTCACTTTATTCACATGCACTAGACTTAGTGATTTGTTGGCATACAATCTTGATCATTTGTGTAAGACATTGTTAGAATTATTAGGGATAATAATTCATGGTATGGTTGACATGGGTACACACCTCGTGCATATAAAAATTCACTAGATATTTTGTGTTTCTCACTTTTCTACTTTGTCTTGGGGGCTCACCTACTGAATATTAGACTTCACTAGCCCATGGTGACTTCGGTTTGTGATTCACCAAGAAAATACCAAACTTTGTTAGCCTGTGAGCCATGAATGCTTTGGTTATGGATCCTAGGATAACATAGCTTACTAGTACATGATATTCATACCCTTCCTTTCACATTTCATTTTGACATTGGGTGATCCCACAATACTAGTTTACAATTTTTGGCCAAATTGGACACTAAATTGATTTTTTCTAACTAAATCTTCACTTTCGGGCACCTATAGTGGCTAAACCATGAGGAATTTGAAGATGATGCAAACTAGTGATTTGTGAAATTTTGTCTATAGATTCTCAATATATTTTTTTCAAAAATTTTGGAATCAGATTGAACTTCTTCTTCCATCTCCTTTGAAAACTAGTTTTTTCTAGTAAACACCATTTTTAAGGAGTGATGCTCACTGTATACAACATAAATTTTTTTCCACGAAGGATAAAATCCTATTTTTTTGAATTTAGATTTGTAAATATGATATCTAGCACTTTTATTTGGTTTCATAGTGTTTTATTGAATATTTTTTCCTTAATCAAGTTTTCAAGTCAAACCAATTACAATTTAGACATAAGTGGACTGTATAGAACATAATTTCTTTTGTATGTATTGAAATTCAATTTTTTCTTACTAGATCAAGGACATAAATGTTGGTGTGATTAATTATTAATTACACTTTGCATGAGTTTACTTAGGATTTATTTAATTTCTAAGTTTTAGGCTTTCATCTTTATCTTATTGAGCTATCTTGTTGCTCAAGATAAGATTAGGGTTTGCATCTTTGCTTTTATAAAGCAAATCATATCTTGTAATTTATTGAATTCTCAAATATAATTATTTGCACATCTTCTTGCAAATATCTTGATTTATTTATTTTCTCTTATGTGGAAGGTTATTTTGGTTTGCAAATCTGATCATGGGTTTCTAACATGGTATCAAAGCCTTGATTTGCAACCCCTTCTCAGATTTTTGAGAAATTCATTGCAGAGTTCGTTTGAGATTCCTTGATGGTTTTTCATATCTCAAGTTTGTCTCTCTATTTGGGTGCTCTTGCATGGTCACTTTTGGTGCACATTGGAGGAAATCTGAGCTCATTTTCGAGTTCAGGGCTGTTGAAAAAGTCAATATAGACTTTTGTTTTGTCTGAATCTGACATTTTATGCCAAAGTTATGAGGGTTTGAAGATTTGTTAGATCTGGGAGTTGCGAAGCTTCTGGTATGTTTTCAGGTAGATCAAACCTCGCCATCAGATCTAGAGCATCTGAGAGATGAAAAACAACATATAATACTCCCTATTTCGGTGTCAGTTGTTTGTGAGGCAAACTTTTTTACCTAGCAGGTCGTACGGCCTGCCAGGTACAGGGTACGATATTTATTTTGCAGAACAAAAAAAAATTCAAAAAATTTCTGCATGACTATATAAAAAATTCAGGTTCTATTAAAACATTTTTGAGCATATTAAAATTCATAGGGTGGAATTAGTTTTTTTGGAGGGTTTGTTTTTTTAAAAAAAATTGCAAAGACATTTAAGTCTCCTGGTACCATCGTACCAGGCGATTGTACCACTACAGAGATGTCGACATTGACCGACCCCAGCCCACCGCTGGTTTTCACTGGGCTCTACAAAAATCCTCCCACCAGCAGCCTCCTCATACTATTGATTTGTTTCACCACTAGCACTACTCCACTGGTCGCTGATCTCCTGCCGGTCGCTAGCATCTGCGTTCGCCCTTGTTTCATTAGCCCTCTATCATCTCACCCGCTCGAGGGGGCCTTTGTAGCTGGCGGTGCCACCTCTGCTCAGCCCACCCGCCACTAGCCTGGTGGTGGGTTCTTTTTTGGCTTTTGTGGAGACTGCGGTCACATGGAGGACCAACCGCCAATGCCTAGGCGTTGGAATTTTGGGCCCATTTAGCCTTCCTGTACCCTGATTTTCCCATGGATAGCCCTTTTTTTCATTTCATCATAACTTTTGATCCCAGAGGCATTTTTTTTTAAACGAGATATTGCCGGAAAGTTGGTTAGCCCAATTTTCTAATGGTGTAGTCTATTTCTAGAAAAAAATTTGTTTGATGGGATATTTTTCCAGTTGAAGTCAGATGTTTATATTTCACTTCGGACGGCATATCTTTTGACTCGGTGATCCTTTTTTCATCTTTTTCACGGCATTGGAAAGTTGATTCTATCCTCTACATAGATCTAAATCAATTTATATTTTTTTGTTTATGCATGTCAGTATGCTCTCCTTTTACAATCGTCAGGTTATTGTAATAAACGAACTGAGATAAAGTTCCATTCAGGGGGTTTCTTGCATAATAATCTGATTAGATTGTAGTTTTCACTTTGATCACCATATTTCATTTTGTTTTGATGGCAACTTGCATGGGTTATCTGGTCTCCTAGTTTCTTTTGGCCACATTTTTTGCTATAACTTGACACATGTCAGATTCATTGGTTCACACTTCAATTGGGAGATTACGTTTCTTGATCCTAATTGGTTCAGATTCTTCTTAGTTTGAGGGCCATGTTTTTGTGGTTATTGTTCCAAAGTCTATTTTTGGTACTCCTTCCCATGGAAGAGTTTCAGTCATAGTTTGGCATTGGCATCGAGATACATGGTTTCCAGATTATGTCATCATCTCATCTCCTATTGCTTCACAGATTCTAGGGTTGTTCCAGTTTGTGAGTTTTCAAGTGTTCTGTGGCATCGGGTCTGCTGTCACATTATTTTGATTTCGGTTTTGGTTTTAGTTTTCGACAAAAGTATCTTTCCTTTCTTATCAGATTGTGGTTCCAGTGTTACTCCACAGTGATCTTCTAGTGCTTCTTTGCAGCAATCATCTCATTGTAGGGGGTTTTTGTGCCACTGGGTTTTCCTTCTCTACCTCATATTGCATTTGTACTTGGGTACCTAATCAGGCCTTGTTGCCGGGACCCATTCATTCTTTCTTACATTCATCTTAGTTTAAGGTGCATGCTTTATTTGCTTCTCCCTAAGTTGCACTTATGGGGGGTGTTGGTGTAATTAATTATTAATTACAATTTGCATAAGTTTACTTAGGATTTATTTAATTCATAAGTTTTAGGCTTTCATCTTTATCTTATTGAGCTATCTTGTTGCTCAAGATAAGATTAGGGTTTGCATCTTTGCTTTTATAAAGCAAATCATATCTTGTAATTTATTGAATTCTTGAATATAATTATTTGCACATCTTCTTGAAAATATCTTAATTTTTTTATTTTCTCTTCTGTGGAAGGTTATTCTGGTTTGCAAATCTGATCATGGGTTTCTAACAATAAATATCTAGTGCACTAATATTTTTCAATTTTTTATTTTTTGATAATCTATTATTTTTCTACATGTGTAGAACAAAGAGCTTGATTTTTGGTGAAAAACCTATGTTTAATCAAACTAAAAAAACAAATACATAATAAAACCAAAACATATTAAAATTATATTCGTTGGATAGCTCATTCTAAGGACTACCATCATCAAGTTGGGTCTATAAAGCCTCCTCCATTTTCATCCTCAACTCAAGCTTTGAAGGGAAAAATTCTAGATATTTTTGGTGCTAGAGGGGGAGAAGGAGAGAAAAGGGAGGTTTGAGTGAACCCAATTTTGATCGACCCCCCTTTGAGGTTTAGTCAAACTTGGGTGAACTCTTGAGCCAAGGTTCAAGAAAACCCCCTTTCCACAAAGTTTTCCTTTATTTTTTTTCTTAGGAAATGAGAACTATGCTGGGACTTGGCCAACATTTAATAGGTTCACTCAAAGTGGGGTTCAAGTGAACCCCCTTTGGGTTCACTCAAGCCAAATGTTTGTTTGAACACCCAAAAACCAAAAAAAATTCCATGGGGGAATTTTTTGCAAATTTCCTTGCTGGAATTGGAAACCAGTTTGTGGGTTTACCCCATTGTGTATGTTTGTGTATATTGTCTTGTTGTATTTCATACATTTGTGTTCCTTTGTGATTATGTTGGTTTTTCATGGAATCTTTGATCCTCAGGGCTTGTGCATTCCCCCTAGATCCTTTGACATCCTATCTCTTCAACATTTGGAAAATTAGACCCCTCTTAATATATTTTCTATTTTAGTGTGATTCTAAAAGTAAGTTCATACTCTCACTAAAGTAGGGGTTAAATGTAGCATTGTAAATTATCACCCATGAAAATTTCACACTATGTTTTTCTCCCCCTTAGGTGCATGGACCTAATTGAACACCTAATTTCTTAAATTATGTAGTCCTTGGCCAATTTCAACATTTAACAACAATTTGCAAGTATAAAAAATCATTTATTTAATATTTTTCCCTTGACACATTAAATCTCACAAAATAGGGACAGGACTAAGTCACCCTAGGTGAGTTAGTCCCCCTATTCTGGCTTCAAAATAAAAAACGTTTGTGTTTGTATTTTATCATTTGAATTTCAAATGTCCAAAGTCAGTTGTCAAGATTTAATTTTTGGGAAATTACAATAATTACCTATAAATTCCTAGTTATTGCATCAATTGAAGGAAATCCAAAAATTCTTGGAAAAATTGGTGATCAAGAGCATTATCAAGCAAGTCATGTGTAGCATTTCAAAGATTTATTATAGAAATTCAAGATCCAAGCATCATGTTAATGTGTATGTGTGTTTGTTCATGTTCATGTTATCATATTGTTTGTGAAAACTAACCCTTGTAGGTCTCTAAGAAAATGAAGCCTTGAGGAGATTTGATGCGAAAGCATCCAATGGTGCAAGGGAAATATTGCATCACCCAAAAATATTGTAGTCTCATTTTGTTTGTAGTTGACTTAGTTTTTTTGGGGCCCATGACGACTCATGTAGTCTTTGGGATAGTTAAAAGTTTGAAACAACAAAAAATAGACACTTGTTATTTTTAGTAAGTTAGCCTATTTGGGTTCCTATGGACATGAAAAATTGACCCCAGGGAGTGAAATTGGAAAATAAGATTTTTGGTGAAAGAATCATCTTGAAATCCTCTACCGTTTGGAATATATTAAAATTTCATCTTGAGGAATTTCTCCAATGAAGTTTAAAACTAAAAATTCAGGCACTTTGAAGCCTCGAAATAGGGTGTAAAATCTTATAGATTTGGTGAATGATGGTTGTAGATCTCCTCAAAAGCTTTCAAATGACATATTGCAATTGAAAATCTGAAAGTCAAATCATAATTTATGACCCCAAGAAGCTGCAAATATATAAATAAAAAAGAAATCTTCTAGAGCAGGAAATAAATAGTGAAATTTTTGGTGCCAAAATGGGTTCACACCTTCAAGAATATTCTAAGGTGATTACACTTCTTGGATAAAGAGGGAGAAGAAGGGTTATAAAAGAGAGCTCTGGTAATGCAGATCATGGTTTTTGGCTTGTAGATTTCTATAATGTGAAGGCCTATGTGGCTATAGTATGTTATTTTATGAGTATTATAAATTCACTTCATCAAGATGATAGAAAGGAAGTGTTTCTTTCTACATTTTCTATTTATCCCTCTTGTTTTGTTTTGTGTGTGTGTGGTTTTGTAAGGGGAGTACCCTCATCAAGATTTGTATGACTTTAGTCCTTCAAGAAAGCCATTTTGGAGTGATTAATTTAACATCACTAATGATTTATCATTCCTTTATCATTTATCTTTCCTTATCATTGACATTGCTATTGTGGAAGTGGAAAAACTAACATAAAGTTTGACTAAGGCAACCTTGTAAATGGCACAACCCTCTCTCTCTCTCTCTCTCTCTCTCTCTCTCTCTCTCTCTCTCTTTCAATGTGCAACTTTCAGATCAAAAGAAGATTGGGAGAATTTTGAAAGTCAATTATTTATTATTACATTCAAAGCTTATAGCTTGACAACAAATGAAAACTCAATTACATAATTATCCGACAATGATCCAATAATGCAACAACCAGGAAACAAAAGCTTTGATTTGGCTCTCAAGAAGTGGAAAAAGTGATTTGAAATTGATTAACAAGGACACTGTCACCCAGGGTGGATTAGTCCTCCAAAATTAGACTCAAATTCATATCATAAGTGCAAAGTGTCTTTTCTTGTCTATTCCAACAATCTAAATTTATTTGGTACATTTTGTACTTGTATTTGTATCAAAACTAAAATTTGTATCATTAGCGTAGTCAATACATTGCATTTCATCCCTAAATTCATTCTATATTTGGTCAAGGGAAATTTGACCCACCTTTCAGGTTTCAAGTTAGTCTTATACCTTGTCCAAATTAATCAAGCCCCTACTACCTCAAATCCCTAGATGAAATATTTGGGTATGTGCACGATCATCATGGAAAATACATGCCCTTAAGTGGCAAAAAATTAAAAAAATCAGAGTTAGGCAACTTGACGTAAAAATTTGAATAAGTTATCTATATTACTTCAAAAATATGTAAGAATAGAATATGTAGCGAATTGAATGTAGTTTCTAAGCTACTAGGTTTGATTAAAAAAAAAAATCTATTTGGTGAAAATTTGAAATTTCAATCGCGGTGGTACTTAAATTTCAAGGAAAAATAAGAATTAATGCGACCACCTAACCATAATAAAATGATAATATTTTTTATAATATTTTAGATATAAGTAGAGGAATCATGCCCTGATGTGATGCATATTTTTTTGTAATTTTTTTCCAAGTCAATAATTAATTATGAAATTTTTATTACAACTTTTGAAAAAATATAAAAACTCATATGTCTGACCACCTTAACTTGGTCAAAACTTCATGAAATTCAATTTTTGTTTTTTTAATCCTATAGTATGCGAAGCAAAAAATGTGACGCATGTTTTGTATTCAAAAAATTTGATACTGTTTGAAAGCTATAGATGTTTTTCAATCAGCCTATCAATTGGGACTTTAGTCGTAATTTGAATAGAAAATGAATAATAATTACTTATTAAATTCAAAGTAAAGCATAATTTATATCAGTGGAAAGCTGAGAATCTCCTTTAAAAACCCTTTTTGTTTTATCAATTTTGGGTAAAAAATATTCATCAGCCACATATCCATCATATTGCCACTTTTTGGCCCATCATTATCCTGCACATACCCATTTGGAGAAGGTGTCAAAACCTAGAGTGCAATCCCTAAGCTTTCCCTTTTCCTATGTTTCATTGATATTTAACTAATATAGTATGTGTTCGAACAACTATAATGCCCCGTAACAAGACAAGCATATAATGCAAGTCCTTAGAGAGTAAAATATATTCATGAAAAAAATTATATTAATAACCAATATATTGTATATAAAATTAAGTCCAAGTGTTATGATATATATTGTATAAGAGGATTGTAATTGAGCATTCAAAGTACCTGCATAGCTTTAGGCAATTAACCAAAATTCCATGTAGATTTTTTAGGTTTCTAGTAAACTTGTTTTCTATTTCATTTATTAAGGAATTTCTTGATGTCATTATTCTTTGCATAGCTTTAATGATATTATATAATTCCTCAATAATGGAATCTATTTTATTGTTTTGGGTTGTGTCAACTAACATTTTAATCTCTTTCAATATTTATATTTATTCATATGCTACTTTTATGTAGCCCCAACTTCTAGAATAAGGCATACAACCTCAACATTATGCTTGAACCTCACAATTGACTTCAATCACTAGTAAGCAATATGGGGTTACCATGGTTGTAAAAAATTCTAATCTCTTCATAATGCAACAATCTAAAGCAATTCTTAAAATAAAGGATAAAGAGTGAGAAATAATGGTAATATCAAGCATATCCCTTAGCTAGACCAAATGTAACATTCCACACAAGAGCCAAATGCAAGAAACTAATCATAACCCATCAAGGAGAATACTTCACATTAGATTTTATGAGCATTATTTCAAAATTCAAGCATGAAAATTAATACCAAGCATGCCAAGCATCACAAAAACTATTGCATAATAGATGTGCCAACCAATGCTAAGGGTATGGAAACATATGAAGCTTTGTGAATCTCACACATAGGTGTGGGGCTCAAATGCCAACACAAATTGCTAATAATAAATAAATAAAGTAGCAATACTAATTATTTATAGGAAACTACCACCCCTTAATAATATTATTATTATTGTAAAATTAATATAATACACTATACTAACATTAATATAATAATAATAATAATAATAATAAAAGAATTAGTATAATTTACTAATTGAATAAGAAAAATACAATAATAAATAAATAATATAATATAATATAATAATATTAAACTGTTATGGGGTCTTTGGGTGGTGACATTCCTCATAAATGTAATTAAAGATAGATTAATTTTGAAAAAAATATAAAGGAAAAGAAAACCATTTACATATTTTATTAAATATATTACAAAATATGATTTTAGAGAGAATATACAACTTATCTCTTATAAAGATAAATAGGCTAATTTGTTGTGACAATTAAAAATGTAACCAATTTCATTTAACTTCTTTAAAAGATTTTAAGGATATATGTTGGGATCCTTATATAAAGTTTTTAAGACCAAAAAAATCCATTTAGAGAAAGTCGAATTGTCAAAGAAGCATCAAATGTATATATTTAAATGTAATAGATTTAAAATAATTAATATCTCTTGATTATATTATAATATTTTATTTATTTAAAAATGAATATAATTATTTAATTAAAAAAAAAGTTGTATAAAGATCTTGATCTTAAATATACCTATAATAAATCAAAAACTGTTTTATTTCATTTATATTTTTTATTTCTTTTTATTTATATTGTTCATTTTATTTTAAGTTTATTTTAAAAGTTGTTTTTATTTATTTAATTTTTTTTTTAATGCAATGTTTATTTATTAAAAAGTTATTTTATAGTTATTTTATTCACTTGAGAATTAATTTACCAATCTCATAAGTAGTGAAATGTAATGGTATATATGTGTAAATTTTGCTTTGCTAATTTGAAGTTGAATTTTTTATTTGCCTAAATTTTTTAATTGGTTAATATAATTAAAAATTTGATGGACAAGAGTTGAGTAAATATATAGATCTTAAATAATCCAGTAATTAACAAAACTAAAAAATATAGAAAACCAAAAACAAATCAAAATTTAAACAACACGTAGATGTATAAAGACTATTTTTATTTAAATATTAAAAAATAGTTATATATATATATAATAAAATAAATAGATGCAAATAAATGATATATCTAAGAGTAAAAAAATATATTACAAATAAACTAAAATAAACAATTTTAATTTATGTGTCTATGTATGTATCTAAACATTTTTTAGACAAATGTGTTTAATGTTATTTTATAATTTAATAATTTAATTTATTTTTACATGAATTTTCCATAATTTTAATAAACATATATCTCAAATTTCCTTTTATATAGACATAATAATAACAATTTATATTCAAATCTATTAATAAATTATTTTAAAATTCTTATTTTAAACAATGTCTCTTATTATTATTATTACAATAATCTATTACTTTTCAATTGAAAAAAACATATTTCCACTCTAAAAAGAAATCATATGAAATTAATAAAAACTAATGCAGAAGCCTTCTGCCACCCTTTCATCATCAGTGTAGGCTGAAATGGCAAAATCTTATATGCAACTCCCTCTAAAAATTTACCATTTGACCTCATAAAACACAAATAATCTCCCACAACTTCATAAAACCCATCACTTCCTGTCCTAATGTAGAAAGGGAGAGAGTTTGGTGGCATCTCTGCAAACTCATCTTTGTCATCCTCAAACAACTCATATGCACTTCCGGATATCTCGAATGTTGTACCCCACAATAATCCTAAGCCCGTTTGTCTTAAAGAAAATAACGCCATTGCACCAAACCATTGTAAAAGGTAATATAAAAAACAATGTTTTCTCTGAGAATTCAAACTTAATCCTCCATGAATTTTGAAAATGATGATAGATTCCGATGGAGAAACTGTGAGTGTCATAATAGGATCCCAACCTGGCTACCAAATAGAGCTCATCACTGCTTCCTCCTTGTACAATTCCGATTACCCTCCCATTCACATCATTTTCTATCTCTGCATAAACTTTATAAGCGGATTGCAAACATAATAAAACTTTCGGGTTTTAAGTAAAAGCAGCCCCAGCTCTGCACTGGAAAACTCGTAAGGATTGTATTTGGGCAATGAGGACAGAAAACTACGCGAGGACAAAATAGAATTCCATTCTTTGCAAACAAGGCGAGAGCGGGAAATTGATTGTAATGGAAGGTTTGCAAATATACATTTCTTTATATGCCGAGGCAACTCATCTAGACTCCACTGCTCTCCCTCTCCTTCTCCTTTTCTTTCGACTCCACTGATAAATTCTCCCTCCATTATTTACGCTTCCAAACTAGTTTCTTGTATGTTCTTTATTAGTTTCTTGTATTTGTTTTCTACGCACGATGACTCCCTCTTATATTTGCTTCAAGTGGAGAGCTGCGGTTAAACGACATACGGTTACGAACAGCCAACATGGAGAAGGTGAGAATAAAAAATAAAAGATAGATAATTTAGATTAGAAAACAAAGATAAAAAGGTTGGAACTATCGCGATAGTTGTTGACATAGTCATGGTGCAAGTTTGAAAGAATGCTTATTGATAGTAATGGTGCAAGTTTGAAAGAATGCTTATTTTGCTGCAGTCAGGCTGTGTTTCTCTAAGCAATGCACTTCAACCAAGTCGGTGCTTTTGTTGATGGCATCAAATTGCCTCTGTGCCACTTTTGACTCCTTTTCTTTGCTTCTAGTCTGGTATTGCAGCACATTGCTATTGACCCTTGAGACAGTTTTGACAAATAATATGTATAAATTTAGAATGTCGTTGTCATAGGCTGTGTCCAGCCTGCACACAATTTACTGGCTCTTTGAGATGGACAACCCTCTCTTACAGAATAATTTGTCACAATTCTAAGTGCCAAAATTCATGACAGATCCACACAATGGGACGCCACATCAATGGCATGTAATGCTTCCTCCCCATAATGGGACCTCTCTCAAACAACCAAGCAAGGTTCTTCCTCACAAGCTTGCCTACTTTCCCCATCTGTAGTAGAAAATTTCAGCTTACCGTACTTGATTTTGTTATAGGGATTTAGCAGCTTTGTGTGCCTTTAATCTTCTACAATCTCTGTTTTCCCTTGTTCGGTGACTGACTCTGCAACTCTTCTGAAACTGCAAAACAGCAACACTTTCAAATTAGCTACTGTGATCTCTTTTCAGCAAGAGTCGATTTCCATCTCACAGCTTCTGGAGCTCACAGAAGACAGCTTAGACACAGAACCACACCCAAGATGTTCTCACTGCTCACAATATCCTCAAAATCTGTTACCATGCGCTCTGATACCAATTGTAGGAAAATACAAAGTCAAACAAAATGCACAATTTCTTCTGAACAGAGAGGAACAAAACACAATATACAGCATACAGCCAAGAATATAAAAACAGAACAACGTTTTGTATTGAACAGATTTTTTTAATAATGCCAGAGCTGCCAGTGCTCTTTACATTCATGCCATTTTTCTGAAAGAGTAACTTGCCCTATTCTCTTACAAAACAGAGTTCATCTAAGAGAGTTCATCTTAAAGTGACGGGAGAAGCTTCTCGAATAGCACACAAAATAGAAAAGTCTAGAAACATAGAAGAAGAAT
This sequence comes from Sequoia sempervirens, assembly GCA_007258455.2. Classification (NCBI taxonomy): domain Eukaryota; kingdom Viridiplantae; phylum Streptophyta; class Pinopsida; order Cupressales; family Cupressaceae; genus Sequoia; species Sequoia sempervirens. The sequence continues at coordinate 61,456,803 of VDFB02179234.1, forward strand.
GCAAAAGAAGGAAGGTAGAAGAAATAAATGTGACGATTGAAGTAGTGGAGGAACGATGGCAGGGGAGATTACAATAGTACAACTGGAGTCCACGTCACCAACAGAAGGATCCTATTGGAAAGGAGGATTACCATACCTTTGACTGCCATGGTAGCAACAATTACTACCACAGAAAAAATTGAGTGATGGTTTTTTTGAGGACCTTCCGGGGAATTGGATTGAGGGCATTGCGCAAAACTCTATAAATCAATCAGGGTAATTATATCATCCCTGATTCTAAACGCATATCCCACCACCAGTCTCCATGCGCATCAAATCTCCGCTCCGCAGGTCACAATTCAGTACTTATGGGGAATGCCTGGATATATTTGAACATCATTTTTGATGGAATAAGTGGCCAGTTTGCTGGCATTGATGGAGAATGAAAGTCAGTGAGGGACTGCTGACATTCATTTATTGTTAATCCTGACTAGACGAGAGTTCTGCTTGACTGCTTAAAGAGGTATAAACCAGGAATTGCAGTTTGAATAACCGTCCTCAAGCTAGGGGATCTGTATTCCATTTAATCTATATAGGAAGGTGTTTGTGTTCATCATTCGGGAAATATAAGCTTGCTTTTGGAGTGTGAACTATCTTTAATTAGTTTTCAAATGAAGGGCCGACCATTAGCACGAAAATTTGAATCAACTAGCTCTAGATATGAATGTGGGCATATAGTCTTCTTCTTGTGAATTCTAACATATTTTCAATTCTGCTACCATAAGCTAATGTTGTGTTTGTGTTTTATTGAATATTTAGCTCCTAGGTTTCTTTTTATATTTTTTATATGGACTCTATTTTTCACTTGTACACCTCTGTTAGTACAATCCTCAAATGAAGTGCTCATGATTTGCTCTCCTTTGTAGTATGGAATATCAAATCAGAGTATAATTTTTTTTTCTATAGCATCATAAATTGTCACCCATAACAATTTCACATTATGTTTTTCTCCCCCTTAAGTGCATGGACCTAATTGAACACCTAATTTTTTAAATTATGCATTTCGTAGCCCATTTTAATATTTCTCGACAAATTGCATGTACAAAATAAATGCATTTATTTAATATTTTTTCCTAGGCAATATAGTCCCCCTATTTTAGCTCCAAATTCAAATATGTTAGTGTTGACATTTTATCATTTGAATTTCAAATGTCCAAAGTTGGTTGTTCATATTTGATTTTCGAGAAATTAGAATAATTACATATAAATACATAATTATTGCATCATTTGAAGGACATCTAGAAATTATTGGCAAAATTGGTGATCAAGAGCATTATCAAGTGAGTCAAGAGTAGCATTTCAGAGATTTATTATAGAAATTCAAGATCTAAGCATCATGTCAAAGTGTATGTAAGTTTGTTCATGTTCATGTTATCATATTGTTTCTAAAGACTAACCCTTAAAAGTCTCCAAGCAAATCAAGCCACCAACAATCAATCCAACAACAATCAAGCCATGAGGAAACTTGTATGACTTTAGTCCTTCAAGGAAGTCATTTTTGGAGTGGTGAATTATAGATCATTGTTGATTTATCATTCTTCTATCATTTATTTTCCTTATCATTGACATTGTGATTGTGGAAGTGGAAAAACTAACATGAGGTTTGACTAAGACAAGCCCCTACATGGATGAACCCTCTCTCTCTTCCAATGTGCAAGTTTTAAAATTGAAGAAAAAGTGGGGAATTTTGAAGGTCGATTATTCATTACTACATTCAAACCCTACACCTTGACAACAAACAAAAAATTAGTTATAGAATTATTTGACAATGTGACAAGAAGGAAACAAAAGCTTTGATCTAACTCCTAAGGACTACAAAAAAAAAAATTGAAATTGGTCAACAAGGACACTATCACTAAAGGTGAGTTAGTCATCCAAAGTGAGGCTCAAATTCACATCATATGTGCAAATTATCTTGTTCTATCTATTTCAACAATATAATTTTCTTTATGATATTTTATACTTAATGTATTTCTATCAAAACTAAAAGTTGCATCATTAGCCTAGTCATAAAATTGCATTTCATTCCTAAATTCATTCTAGATTTGGTCAATGGCAAGTTGACTCACCTTTTAGGTTGCAAGTTAGTCTTATACCTTGTCCAAATCCATCAAATCCCTGCTACCTCAAAAATCCATATATGAAGTATGTTGGGTTAAACTAGCTCTTGGGTTAGAGTTAGTGGATTAACCATAAGTGGTCTTTAGCACATGGTTTTATGCTAGTTGTATTGGTCCATGGTTTTGGAGCTCATGGTTTTGATCCCATGGTTTTGCATGTATGGAAGTCTATATAATGGCTTGTTGACTCCATTGTATGTGTGGTTGGTTGAAGCCTCTAGGCTTAGCCCAGTTGGGGCTGAGGGTTAATATGAAGATCTTCATTGCTAGTTTTTCTCTGATTTGGGGTTTTCCATGGTAAATCACTTTGTTGTGATTGAGTTCTTGTTCCATGCTTGATTTGTGTTTCTATTTTTATTCTTCATCTAGATCCTAACAAGTGGTATTAGAGCAAGGTTCTGGATTTGCTTTTTGCTTGCATGTGCAGGTTTGTGAGCTGCATGTACTTGCATAGAATTGCATGTGGCTTGCATGTGCTTGCATGTTAATGCATGTAATATTTCTTGGTGTTTAAGGTTCTAGGTATTTCTTCTGTGAAGATTTCTTAGCCTGACAAACTTGAAGAAGTTTGAAGGAATCAACTGAAGATTGAGCCTTGCATAAGTATTGAGCAATCTAATAGATGCATTGATGAAGAAAGTATAATCTAGGAGAAGTTTGAGCATGTGTGTAGCTGGAATGTTAATGAAGCGATGCGGTGAATACACTCATTCTAGTTGTGATGGAGTTCTTGTTTTACTTTCAAGATGAAGTTGGATTTCTCTCAATTTTGCCAAGACAAAAAGTTGAGAAAAACTATGCAAGCTTACTTGTGGTTGTTGTTGTAGGCATGTTTCCTGGTTAAAGTTGTTGTATGCAAGTGCCCGTAGCCAAGGCTAGTTGTAGCAAAAAAAAAATTGTAATGGAGGTTTATTGAAAATTTAATACATGTATTTGGGTTGATGGTTGTAAGACCTGGTATGGCTTGCTCAATCCCTGAAAGGAAAGGCCTAGTAAGAGAGGAGTTATCCCAGGTGGTAAGAGGGTCTTAGAGTCATGTGGATTCTCGGTTTGATGTCGATCTCAATGACAGAGAGGGTATTTCATTTGGTTCTTGTGGAAGGGGGGTTTGGTGCTAACCCCAAGACCAAGTTTAAAGGGGGGATTGTTGGATTAAACTAGCTCTTGGGTTAGATTTAATGGATTAACCATAAGTGGTCTTTAGCACATGGTTTTTTGCTAGTTGTATTGGTCCATGGTTTTGTAGTTCATGGTTTTGAGCCCATAGTTTGCATGTATGGAAGTCTATATAATGGCTTGGTGACTCCATTGTATGTGTAGCTAGTTGAAGCCTCCAGGCTCAGCCCAATTGGGGCTGAGGGTTAATATGAAGATATTCATTGCTAGTTTTTCCCAGGTAAATCACTTTGTTGTGATTGTGTTCTTGTTCCATGCTTGATTTGTGTTTATATTTTTATTCTTCATCTGGATCCTAACAAGATTTTGGAAATGGTGTCAAACCCTAGAGTGCAATCCCTAAGGTTTCCTTTTTCCTACGTTTCATTTTGGTGAACCTGACATATTAAAATTATCTACCTTTTGAAATTTGAGGTAAATTATCCTAGATCTAGGTTTAGCATTGAATTATTTTGCATTGTTTATTTAGACATTCATTTTTTATCATAAAGACATGAAAATTCAAAACTTTGCATGTAATATTGTATTATAGGTTGCAATAAGGTTAATTTCAATCATCTTAGGTCTGATTTACATTCAAATTGAATTTAGAAATCTACATTAGGTCACTTAAATTTGAAATCAAATTTGATATTATTTATTGTATTCATTTAGGCATCTTTCATATAGCTCAAAAAGTGAAAACATTACATTGTTTTGTTTCAAAATTCTATTAAAATTATCATTTTAAGATTTTGGCATATTAGGGTTAGTGGATTATTTCATCCTAGAGCTAGAAATTACATTTACATTTTCCAGTCATTGCTTGAAAAAATTGCAAATTGTTGTACACTTGCATTGTGATTACATAATCATAAAATTGAGCAAATTTTAGAAAAATATTCACTGTCAGGCCTTTCTCTGTATAGACCTAAGATCCTTAAGTAGTATAAAAAATAATTGAACTTTGAAATTTGTGGAAATCTATGGTTGACATAGTCATCCTAGGCAACTTAGTATAGCTATTTTTAGCTCAGATTTCTCTCAAACCCATGCTTTTGTGTTTATTGTCTTCTTTTGTTGTCTAATTTTTTCTCTAGTTTTTTTCTATGTTTGTTGTGCAATTTAGTGATTACAGCTTGGGCACACCTATATTTTTGAAACTCAGATAAGCTTAGCAACGTGGCACTGTCCTATTGCCAATACTTCATTGAGATGTAGTTGTAGACTTATAGAATCTCATGTTGTTACATTACATCCATTGTGGATCATAAGTCTTGCAACTCTTTAACTTAAGGTATTGCTAATACCATGCCCATCTTGGACTCATTCCTTATTCTAAGCGTACTAATAATAACTTCAAAAATAAGCACCTTTATGAATGTTGAGATTTTTTTTGCCATGTTCTTGAAGTCAAACTAAAATAATTAGAGAAATACTTAGAGGGATTGCAAGGCTATTTGAGCATTGAATCTTCGGCTAGTCTAATAGTTCCTAAGGAAATTGATTGATGATGCCAAACGATTAGAGGTTTTGCATAGCCTAGTTCACATTATGGATGTCAATATTCTTATGACATGGCTAGCTACACTAAAGCTTTTGGATACACTTAAATCCAAGGAAGAAGTCAAATCTCCTTCAATAAAACTATTTCCTCTATCCCTACATACGCATTGCCAACTATAGTTTCAATGATACAACAAATACATGTCATAACTCTAACCTTAGGGCTTTCAAGTGAAAACCCTTGTAGTTTCATGACATCACATGTGAGACCTCAATATTCATCCCCTCTTATAAACTTGCAACATAGTTGTCCACCAAGAAATTACATAATCCCACCATATTCACCACATTCTCAAAACATGTGAAGCAATGATTCTGTCATAAATCAGCCATTGCAAAATGTAACATCATTGCAACAAAAAACATCAACATTAAGCCGAAATAAAATGGAAAACCATCACAATATGTCAAAAGGAGACCACTGTCACTTGAAATATTTAAAACACCCATGCCACAAAATATTGAGATGCCTAGATTTGACAAATACAATGATAAAGGATAGCCTAATAGTCATATATTGACTTATACGATATTGTGTAGTGATTTCATCTTCAAGGATAAGCTCTTAGCTAAACTATTTCCTAGGTCATAGAAAGACATGGCCTTGGAATGATTTTTCTCCTTGCTAAATAACTCAATAAATTCATTCAAAACACTTGTTGATGCATTTATCCAACACTTTCAAGAAAACATTGGTCTTGAAATTACATGTTAACAAATTTAGTGAGGTGAAAACAAGTAAAATATTAAAAATTAATAAACTTCATAGGGTTATATCAATTAATTTACTCACAAATCAACTATGCTCTTCCAAATTGAACTTGGTAGCAATGAGGAACCCCCAAACACTAGCTCCAACGAAGAAGTCCCTTGTGGCAATGGCTTTAGATTCTAGCAATGACAAAGGTAATGCATATGATGGTGTATTTTTTGAAGAAGAGGGTGAGGATGGCAACATTTCAATAGATTTGGTTGCTCTAGTTGAATCTCTTGGTTTTTTAGGTTGTGGCTCTATTTCTATCAATGGTTTAGATTTTGTGTTTAAGGGTTCTTTCAAGATTTTTGGGTACATAAATATGATGATGAGCTCCTCCTTGACATTCTCTTGGAAGCCCAATTGGTAGCCAAGCTACATGTTGATCCTCTTTTTTTCTTGCGGGGAACAACAATATGTTGGATCAAAAGGAGGATTTGTTCCTTCTCCATAGGGGCTCAGTTGGCAAGGGTTTTGTCAAGCTAGTTCTTGATGGGTTTTATCTTAAGAGGGGATTTCTACTACCCCCTCCCAAGACCCCCCCTTTACCTCTAGATTTTCTTGAACCACTTTTTTTTCCTTCCCCCACCAAATTTTTTTTTGATAGAAGCGTTTGAGTCTTCCCTTTCTCTTTAGGGGGGCTCGACCCTTGGTTTTCCCTATTGTGGGTTGCATTAGGATTGTGCTGAGGGGATTCCCCATTTTGTGGAGCCTTAGTATCCTCCTCCATGTGGAATTGTTGTTTCTGGTGGGGTTTCTTCTAAGGCCTCTTCTAGCTAGAATGTGATTAGAGTTATTGGGGCTCCTCTTGCTCCTCTCACTATTACTAATGTGTGAATTGATAGAACTTTGGTTGGTTTGGAAGCTACCCTTATTGGTAAATTTTATGGCTTTAGACTAAGTATTATTGTTATTCACAGGTGGGATTCAAAGAATTGGTCTATTCTTGATATTTGCATAATGGCCTTGATGAATGGGTTCTTGATTTTCTCCTTTCATTCCTTGGAGGAGTACACTTGCATTTTTCAAGAAGGCCCTTGGTTTTTTGGTAAGGACTTTCTTCGCCTCCAAAGGGTGTATGTTGTCTTTGACATTACTAAGCTCAATTTGTAGCCTATTTGTGTGTCTCCCTGAACTCCCTTTGGAATTTGGGGATAAAGATATTCTTAAAGATATTACTAATTTTGTTGGTCATTTTATTACCTTAGATAAGGTTACTAAAAACCGATCCAACTTTTTTTTTCCAATATTTTGTGTCTTGGTTGACTTTGGTTTTGTGTTTCCAAAAAGAGTGATTCTTTTCTCCAATCTTGGGACTTGGGTGCAAGATCTTCATAATGAAATTACTTAGCTAGATCCTAACATGTTGGGCCAGCTTCACAATACCACATTGAATATGCAAAATGGGGAAACTCATGTTGAACCTACTACAACTTTGGCCTTTGTTGGCATTGTTGGTAAAGGTATATTAGGGATAAAATGGAAGCTAGATGTTGGGGTGGGTAGTCCTTCTATGTCCTTCTACAGTGTTTCATCCTATGGTTATTGATAAAGAGAAGTCCTTTGTTGAGATCTTTGGGTTGGATGTTTTTTCTTGTAAGTTTAAGAGAAATTTTATAGATGTGATTGGAAGCTTTCATGTTGATTGACATCTTAAATCTCACCCAACTTTGTGGCCTTGGTTGAATTTTGGATTCAAACCTCCTTGATTAGTTGTTGTTGGTTTTGGGTCCTTCCAAAACCTTCTCACAGTTCTTTGCCTTGATCAAAAGCTTTTCTATTCTCCTCATTTTTTCTTTGTCTCATCTCTAGTGAGATTTATTTACCTTTTTTCCTTTATGACTATTCAATAATGGGTACAAGCCCTTCCCAAATTCACCTTAATCAAACTATAATCTTCATAATATTGACGTTTAAAGAATGTTCATTCAAAATTTTCAATATTGAGTTAGGGATATGATCTTTTTAATGAAATATCCATCCTGTAAACACTTGTGCATGAGTCTTCTTGACTATTAGAATTCAATTAGTTGCTTTGAAGAGACATATTCATCAATCTCGATGAGAAATTCAAATATGTACTGCAAACCAAATATCAACTTTTAAGAATGAAACCAAGAACTTTATCAAGATAAGCACACCTCAAGCAACCAACCACAATGAGTCACAAGTTGAAACCATAAGTTCAACTCCATATCAATTAAGAGTGAGGGATAAAAAATTCACATATTTTCTTTATTCCCTTCCTTCAATCATGTTACAACTTCTGGGAAAGAACCTTATCCAATTACCTTTGATTATAAATGTGGATACATCAAATCCATCATCTTTAAATTTTAACCTAAAATAATTTTTTCAATATCATCATACACATGGACATGATACAAAATGATGTATGCATCTTAAACATTAAATGCAAGACCTCATCAATTCTAATCACATGTAGTTGGGTGGTGTTAATGGTAAAGGAAACAAGTTTGTTGCCCCATCAAATGAAAGTTTGCAAATCTTTACAAATCCCATCCCAAATCATGCATCCAAGTTTGTAAAAGCCTATGAGGATAAAAATTATGATAAGAATGATGATGAAAATGATCATAAAAATAATGATGAGGATAGTCTAGACAACATGGTTTCTTTAATATATGTTCAACCTCATAAGGGAAAAACCACTTTATTACCTGACATTGCTTTCACCCATATTATACATCTATACACGCATCTGATGGTCCTCTCTATATCACTGACCATATCAATGAAAAAAATACACAAGGAATAATCATTGATCATGTGTGTTTAGAAAATGGGATCATTGAGGAATTCATGTATATGCATGAGCTTTATCAATATTGTTACAAACAATCAAAAGCATGGTTGATAACTTATGATGGTTTTTCTTGCCCTACGATAGGATTGATCACTCTTCCTCTTAAGGTTGGAACTAAAAAATTAGATGTCTCATTATCTATCATACCAACATCGAACCAATTCCTTGTGAAGCTAGGCTATCCATGGATATACTTTATGAATGTTGTACCATTGACTATCTAGAAGTGTAATAAGTTCCCCTTTGAAGATCGAATATTCACAGTGCATCATAGTGGGTTTAATTATTTGTATTCCTATGGAAACTTTCCTTGGACTACTTTTGTCCTGAACTCATGGAACCTGCTAAAACTCATGAAGACTTGTTTTTTAGATCATATCAAAAATTTAAGGTAAAGCACATAACAATATTATCCCTTAGCAATATTCTTGAAAATGATAAGGCTATGGTTGTTCCTCCCACCCCACAAGTTGTGGATGAACCCATTTTTGAAGCAAACACTATCCAAAGTAACCAAGGATTTAATATGTTGTAGTTCCTCCACCCATATCATATATAATACCAAGAGTCAATCACATGTTTCCTTTCATGACCCTCAATGGTCCCTTTAGTTCCTCCCCCAAGGGAATGAAATAGACCAATAGTCAAGAAACCCACCGTTGACCAATTTTAAAATTCATTAACAATTTGCAAGTACAAAAAAAAACCAATTATTTAATATTTTTCCCTTGACATGTTAAATCCCACAAAATAGGGCTAGGACTAAGTCACCCTAGGTGAGTTAGTCTCCCTATTTTGGCTTCAAATTCAAATATGTAAGTGTTAGTATTTTATCAGTTGAATTTCAAATGTCCAAAGTCAACTGTCAAGATTTATTTTTTGGGAAATTAGAATAATTACATATAAATTCCTAATTATAGAATCAATTGAAGAAAATATAAAAAATTCTTGGTAAAATTGGTGATCAAGAGCTTTTCAACCAAGTCAAGAGTAGCATTTTAGATATTTATTATAGAGATTCAAGATCCAAGCATCATGTCAAAGTTTATGTGTGTTTGTTCATGTTCATGTTATCATATTATTTTTGAAGACTAACCCTTGTAGGTCTCTAAGAAAATCGAGCCAACAACAATCAATCCTTGAGGAGATTTGATGCAAGAGCATCTAGTGGTGTAAGGGAAATCTTGCATCACCCAAAAATATTGTATTTTCATTTTGTTTGTAATTTACTTGTCTTTGGGGCCCTTGGTGACTCATGCAGTCTTTAGGATAGTTAGAAGTTTGAAACATCCAAAAATAGTCACCTACTATTTTTATTAAGTTAGCCTATTTGGGTTCCCATGGACACAAAAATTGACCCCAAGGAGTGAAATTGGAAAAAGGTTTTTGGTGAAATAATCATCTCAAAATCCTTTACCGTTTGGAAGATATTAAATTTTCATCTTGACGAATTTCTCCAATGAATTTTAAAACTAAAAATTGAGGCCCTTTGAAGTGCCAAAACATTGTGCAAAATATATGATCTTACAGAATTGGTGAATGATGGTTGTAGATCTCTTCACAAGCTTTCAAACTATATATTACAATTGAAAAATTGAAAATTGAATCAAAATTTATGACCACATATAAATATAATATAAAAAAATCTTCTAGAGTGGGAAATAGGCAATGAAATTTTTGGCACGAAAATGGGTTTACACCTTCCAGAATATTCTAAGGTGATTACACTTCTTGGATAAAGAGGAAGAAGAGGGACCTTATAGAAGAGAGCTCTAGTAGTGTAGATCATGGTTTTTTCCTTGCAAATTTATATAATGAGAAGGCCCATGTGGTTGTAGTGTGTTATTTTCTCTTGTTTATTTGTGTGTGTGTGGTTTTGTAAGGGGAGTACCCTCATCAAGATTTGTATGGATTCAACCCTTCAAGGAAGTAATTTTTGGAGTGATAAATTGTAACTCATGAATGATTTATCATTCATTTACATTTATCCTTCCTTATCATTGAAATTCATATTGTGGAAGTGGAAACACTAACATGAAGTTTTAATAAGGAAATCCCCTAAATGACACAACCCTCTCTCTCTCTCTTTCAATGTGCAAAGTTCAGATCAAAAGAAGATTGGGAGAAGTTTTAAGGTCAATTATTCATTATTGATTTTTCAAAACCTATACCTTGACAACAAATAGAAACTCAATTACATAATTGTCCAATAGTGATCCAATAGTGTGACAAGTAGGAAATAGAAGCTTTGATCTAGCTCCTCAAGAGTGGAAAAAAAGATTTGAAATTGATTAACAAGGACACTGTCACCCAGGGTGACTTGGTCCTCCAAAATTAGACTCAAATTCATCTCACAAGTGCATAGTGTCTTGTTTTGTCTATTCAAACTATAATCTAAATTTATTTGGGTTATTTTATACTTGTTGTATTTGTATCAGGACTAAAATTTGCATCATTAGCATAGTCATTGCATTTTATTTTATCCCTAAATTCATTCTAGATTTGGTCAAGGGAAAGTTAACTCACCTTTCAGGTTTCAAGTCAGTCTTATACCTTGCATCCAAATTGATCAAACCCCTACTACCTCAAATCCCTATATGAAATATTTGGAGAAGGTGTCAAACCCTAGAGTGAAATCCCCCAGCTTTCGATTTTCCTATGTTTCATTGATATTTAACTAATATAGTATGGGTTCCCAAAAAATGGAACAACTATAATACCCAATAACATGACAAGCATATAATGCAAGTCCTTAGAGAGTAAAACATATTCATTAAAAAAATTATATTAATAACCAACATGAACTTGTTATACTTTACTGTGACAGTTCCTCATAGTATGAAATTAAGTCCAAGTATTATGGTATATATATTCTATAAGATGATTCCAATTGAGCATTTAAAATACTTGCATATTTTTAGGCAATTTACAAAGATTCCATATAGATTTTTTAGGTTTTTGGTAGACTAGTTTTCTATTTCATTTATGAAGGAATTTTTTGGTGTCATTATTCTTTGTATAGCTTTAATGATATTATACGATTCTTGAATTATGGCATCTATTTTATTATTTGGGTTGTGTAGACAAATATTTTATCCCCCTAATGCTTTCTTGCACTTCCCTTCCTGACAGGCGTATGGTTTTGAAACTATAGAAAGTGGGCTAAAAAAGGTCTCCAAGCTTCAATTAGGGATTTGTTAACTTGAATGAATTTGATGAGTTGACAACACCTTTTTAACACTTTCCTCTTTGAAAAATCTACATATAAGACCTGCAAAACACACATGCAAAGAGGGGGAAAAGGGTCAAGGGTTAGAGAATAGGGATTTACCTTGGTCTAACCCCAATTTGATAATGAAACCCTTGAAAATGAAATGAAATAAAGAGAGAATGATGAATGAACAACATGCAATGCTACAACTCACCAAACCCTTGATGTAGAAATTTGAAGATATGCAAGTAGATGCTCCAATGGATGCTTGATAATGCTTAGAATGCTTGAGAATGATTGAGAAAATGCACTAAAGAAATTAGGAAATTAGAAGATTGTAGGAGATGAAAATGAGGGGAAAAGCCTTTATTTATACTTGATTTTACAATATTTCCCAAAAATAACACATCACAGGTCAACCTCAAGGTTAAGAGAATAAAATCCCGCCAGAAAATTAAAATAATTGAGCCCAGTGCCCCACTAGGACTAAGTCACCCCAAGTGGCAACTTGTTCCTACTAGGGAAATTTTACTAGGTGTCGGGAATCAAAATGTATTTAATGTTGTTTAACAGGATTATTCTAAAAAATACACTTATTTATGGTCAAATAGTGTATTAAGGGGTCATTCAAACATAAGAAAGTGTTGAATTAGTGATGAAAAGCATAGAAAAGTGTGAGAGTTTGTTACAACTCTTTACAACACTTTGAAATAAGACTTGGTAAGTGATAAAAAGGGGTTATTTAGGTGAATTATAATAAAAGGGTCCTAGAGAAGTGTGAAAGTGGGTTACAAAAGTTCACAACACTTTTTCAAGGCATCCTAGAGTTCTTAATGATTCACAAGGGTCCAAGACCTAATGTGAATGTGTTGACCACGTTACAACATTAAATCTAGGAAAAATTAAGCAAAATTCCACTAGGAGGGCCTAAACATGAAAAAATGTAGAAGGGTTACTTTTTCTATGTCCATAGTTAGCCCCCACTTTAGTGAGAGGATGAACCTGCTTCAAACTTACACTAAAGTCGCTGAACATGCAATCAAGTGGGGTTTCAATGAGCTAATGCTTAACAAGATGAGACAATAATGATCAAGAGGGATGATCAAGTCCCTAGGATGAAGATCCCATGGAAAAATAAACATGAGCACAAGAAACGCATGTGAGAATGATGTAAATGAAGAGAGCGAGAGAAAGGAAAAGAGAGAGTTAGATCAAGATTTGATCATTTTTCCATTCTATTGTGGATCAAATCTAGGTTGTTTGTTTGGAAAGAAAATGAATACTCACTTTGAGGCGAAAGAACTCATGATTGTTCGTTAGGTGAGAAGGCCAAAAAGGTAAAATACACACACTCATGGCCATATAATAAATGCAAAATGCAACATGCAAAATATGTTCAAAGAATTCTTGCTTAGTTTATGTGAGGTCTATAACTTAGGGAACATTGTGTCTAATGTCTCTAAGAGAGGACCAATCAAAGAATAAAAAAATTGCAACTTAGATGATGCAGTGCATCGCATCAAGCAACCAATAGGAATGTAATATGCTAAGATAGATCACGCTCATGAAGGACATCACACCCAATGTCATCCACAAAGCGACAAAACACATCATATGAAGTAAGAAGGCTGCACTAAGAACCAAGAAAAAGAAAAATGCAAAATGATAATGCCAATGTATGATCCCACTTTAAAGGAATTGCTACACACCAAACTATGAGAAATTACTTTAAAGTAGTAAATGAAAAGAAAGAAGACATGAGAGCCAACTTGGAAAGCCCTTGTGCCAAGTCATACGTTTCTGAGTAAGGCTACGTCATGTGAAGAAAAGGAAAAGGAAAGAGGGGTTGCCCCAAAAATGAAAACACCAAACATAGAAGGGATTATGAATTTGGGGTCAATATGTTCTTTGTTGCAATGTTTTGTAAAGAGCTCAGAACTGTCATTATGACCTAGGACAAGGTACAACACATTTAATTACACCAACAAAAAGAAAAAAGGATAAAGGCGAAAGCAATGTACGACATAGGGAAGAATGAAGATACAAATAGAGGAATGTCACAAAGAAAGAGAGAGAGAGAGAACATCAAACAACACATCATAGGGGAATACGTTACAAACACAAAAGAAAATGAAAAAGAAAATGCAAAAGACTAGTAAGGAAAATGAAAGTCAACTGTCGAGCAAGTCATCTGCCTCCCAATCATGTTTGTGACATGCCAAGGGTGGAAAAATGACCAAAGGGACAAGTGCAAGTATTGAACTAGAGGAAGCACCCTGGTTTCTACACTATTTGTAGGAGATTTATCATTTAAGCTCATGGAAGAGGAAAATAATGTACTCAAATCATTATGCACCTTTCTGTCTATTTTAGTATGTCATCATCATCATCCAGATTAATCACAACAAGAGGATGGATGATAATTTCCAATTAAGGGTGTACCTCTAGTTGTGGATGTTGTATTGGATCATTTTGTTGTGATTGGGGAGGAGGGTCATCATGCATTACTACTGTCAAGTACAAATTTTGATTTTCTTTATTTTCTTCATCTTGTGACTTGTGAGCAAGGGCATGACATCTACGCTTACACTTCCTAGCTCCTCTATTTCTTTTGGTTTTATTGTCAAGTTGTGTTTGTGAAGGAGAGGGTTGATCAACCATAGGTTTCTTTTCTTCCCTAAGGGGAGGAACAAAAGGAACCATGGAAGGTTGTTCATTCACTTTTTCATTTTCTTTATAAAATTGTTTTATATGAGGAGGCATAGAGAAGTTGTTATCATTATCTCTTGGTCATTTGGATGATGTTTGGGAAGTTTCAGGTGTTGATTGAGTTTGATGGGTTGGTTCATGTTTGGGTTGAAGCATTGTTTCATCTAGGATAGGAGTTCAGAAGTGGATGGGGACATGTTGTAGAGAGACAATTCTGCAATTTTCTTTGCTTTAAATTTTTGGTAAACAATGAAAAATAATTCTTTGTGAGGCATTATAGGTTCCATGGGCTTGGGCCAAAAGGCTTTTAAGGAGAAGTTTCCTTTAGAAGACAAAGGGTTAAAGCCACTTTGGTGAACAATGAATATGTCATTGTCAAGTGGAAAATTTAAACATTTGTGTATGATCAAAGCGACAAATTTCATTGAGTCAAGCCATGCATGGCCTATTCACAAATGAAATTTGTCTGACCTCGGGATGATAGAGAATGTAACATCCACTATTTTTGGTCCTATCTATAATGGAAGGATGATTGATACTATCGTAGGGAAAGTAAAAACATTGTGTGTTTTGATCTATGTTGTTGGTTTATCATAATCATTTGATAAAGATCATGTAATACCAAAAATTCCTTAGTGATCACATTCTCTCCATAGGTGGGATCTATGAGTATCCCATTGGTGGGCTTATCATAAATACGGTTGGCTATGTAAAAAGGACCATCAGGGAGATTTGGAAGTATGTCCTTAGAGGAGAAAGTAATATCAAGAGACTTCTTAGGTTGGCCTTTATGAGGGATAATGTCTATCGCACTAACCATTTCATCCATAGGATTAATAGTGGTAATATGTAGAATAGGATCAGGATGTTCAACATTTGTATGAACATTCATCACATCATTTGTTGGAGTTTCACTAGCTTTGAAAAATGACACATTATATTTGGGCATCAGATTGGTGAAAATTTGAAAATTTTAATTTGGTGGGGTAACAAACTTATTGCCTTGATTACTGACACCTGCAATGGATAAACAACTGGAATCAATGAGGTCTTGCACAAGGTGTTTAAGATGCTTAAAATTTCCTGTGTCATGTCCATTTTGTCTATGATTTTGGATGGTAAAATTGGCATATACTTAAACTTTCACACACACATTAGCATGACCAGTTATTTAAAGTAAAGCAAACATAACATCCCTATGAAATACCTCAACATGCTTCATAATACAATCAAGACAATAAAAGACCAAATAAACTAATTGAAAGAATATAAAAAAACATAATCAAACCCTATCTCATAGTGGATTGGTGCTTCTTTGATTTGGAAAGAAGCCCTTTCCTAATCCTTGATAAGCTCCTAGATGATATGATGAACAAAATTCAAATGACTAAGATTGTGGATCAAGTTGTGGAGTTGTGCAGTAATACAATAGAGGAGGCCTCTATTTATAACCAAGAAGGATGGAAGATTGCAAAACATGGAGTATGTGGGATAAAACATGATCCAATGACAAGATGCCACTTGTCAAGATGTGAGAGGATGAGGGTTGTGCATATTTTCATCGATGTGCCAAAGAGAGGGAGATTTGAAATTCAAAAGATGGTTTGTTGGAGGGAGAAGAAAGAGTCTTAAATGCCAAGTGGGAGACATGTAAGAGACAATGTAAGAGGAGGTAATTCCATATTGGAGGACAAGACATTTGGAGGGATTTTCAAACTTGGAGGAATATTCCCTTTTTGATGCCATTTTGAAAGTAATTAGGGAATTATTAAATCAAAGAAATGATTTATTGGTGCAAGTTGCAAAATCTAGAGGATTTAGGTAATTAGAATTAAATTAATCACGACTTGATTAATTTAAGAGAAGATTAGGTGATTTTTACTTTTGACTTAGATTTTAGGATTAAAATAAATCAAAATGAGAAGAAAATGATTTTAGATTTAATTAAATAAAGATTTGATTTATTTAATCAAAGAGGATGATGTTAGTGTTAAATCAAATAAAGATGAATTTAAATGGATGAATTTAGAAGATTAATCAAATAAACTTGATTTATTTAATTGATGGGCGAATATGAAAATATGAGGAATGCATGATGTCAATTTTGCATGTCTATATTTTTCCCCTCTTTGAAGCAATGTACTTGCTGCGTTGATTCAAAGAATAAACTTTCCGCAATCAAAATTAAAAATATTCTAATTTTTTCGGATGCCCTAGTGGAAAGAAGTATATTGGTACATTTCCCCCTCGAGAGATTGAGAAAAAATATTCAATTTGAGGTTTGATCTTGCGATAAAGAGGTTCAAGATGGACGTATGGATGGTTATGATAATGATGCAAATGAAACGGTTTCAAGATTCTTCGAATAACCAATCTATATTATCCTAAACAACTTAAAATGATAATGCAATGCATGTGAGATGGATGATGTGATTATGAGATTTATGTATGCTAATGATTTGTGGATGTAGGATGGATACATTGGCGATGATGATTAACTATCTCGGTATAAAGTTAGTGCGGAAAAGAAGAAATGAGATGATGACAAGAGGATTCAACAAGCCAACTTTATTAAATATGATGATGAGAGGTAGATGATTTGCTTATCAAGAATTGGGACTTTAAAAGGGCTACTTACCTTATGTTTGATAACACACATAGATACAATGCGTCAAGGTATAAAGAACCAGGATGGTGTTGTACCTAGTGCGATGGGATTTGACTCGACAAATAGATAGGAGTATTCTTGTTCACACCTAACATATGGAAACCTTGCTAGGATGTACCTAACAAAGCAAGTATTCGCCAAGTTATATTACAAGAACGTCCAACAAGCACAACAGACAAAAAGACAATGATCGATGCCCCATTCCTTTCTCTCTAAATCCTTTGATTAGACATCATTGAGAGGTCATTGGAATGAGCACAATAAAATAAATCAAAAAGAAAAGATCAAGCACACAAACAATTTAATGTTCTTCATACCTTTAGCCAAAGTGATTTGTTTTGTTTAGGATAAGAACCGAAACAATTGCCAATAGATAATGCCCATTGTAGGAAGGATACATCCTAGGACATGTTAGTGGATGGCAGAATGTCGTTTTGTTTATCCAAAGTGTTCTACCAAAGATAATGCCCATTGTAGGAAGGATGCATCCTAGGACATGTTAGTGGATGGTGGCAAGTTATTTTGTTTATCCAAAGTGTTTTTCTAATAGATAATGCCCATTTTAGGAAGGATACATCCCAAGACATGTTAGTGGATGGTGGGAAGTTGATAGGTTGTTCAAAAAGGCAATTGATATGAGGTTGATTGACATGTTTGCGAATGATCAAGAGTTTGATTTTGTATTTAAAAGTTTGTTGTTTCAATTTTGATTTTGTGTTTGAAGTTTTCTTTTGTTTATTGTTGTACTTGTTTCTGTTTGTATTGCCAAAGGATGAAGGTGATGATGGTTTATTATGAGTGATGTTTATTGCAGGTGAAAGCAAGATGAGAGACATGGATTTTTCAAATCTTTGGATGTTTTTTATTTTTTGAAATGTTTTGAAGCTATTTTTGGATTTTATGTTTTCAAATGTTTTTGGATTTTATGAGATTTTATGATTTTTTTTAGATTTTGATGTTTTTTGAATGTTTTGGTGTTTTTTGAGATTTTATGAATGTTTTTGGATTTTGTGTCTTGAGGGCTGATCAAAGATTAGCCTTTCCTACATTTAAGCTCAGAGACGATGTAGTTCAGATAGCATGTTTTTGACATTTTTTTGAATCTTATGAGTGTTTTTGGATTTTGATATGATTTTGGATGTTTTTGGATTTTCTTAGTTTTTTAATGTTTTTGGATTTTCTAGTTTTCTAAATGTTTTTAGATTTTCCACACAATTTTGACGTTTTAGATATGGACACGTGTGATGATATCAGTGCTCTGTTTGGGATTTTGTTGAAAACCAAGCTAAGGTTGATGGATTGATGATGATAACATTGTTGAGGATACACACCAATGCAAGGATAGTGTTTAAGCAACACAAGGA
Source organism: Sequoia sempervirens (assembly GCA_007258455.2). Lineage (NCBI taxonomy): Eukaryota > Viridiplantae > Streptophyta > Pinopsida > Cupressales > Cupressaceae > Sequoia > Sequoia sempervirens. The sequence continues at coordinate 61,475,216 of VDFB02179234.1, forward strand.
TTAGGATGGATATCCCAAGATGATGATGGATTGATTGGATTTGATTGATCAAGATTTTTGAAGCTTGGTTTTGGAACAAACTTGTTTTGAATGGTTTGGTGTGATGTTTGAAGTGAAAATTAGATGCGATTGATAGTGATTGTTTGGATTGATGTTTGATGAAAGATAAGGCTTGATAAGGAACATCTTCTCGTCAAACTATGCCATGGGCTAGTGATTTGGATTTTGGCTCACAAATGCTTGACCAATTTGATTAAACATTTGTCAATGCTTGGCTCACCACATAATTTTGAGGATATAAATCAAGATTTATTCCCAAAATAAGATGTAAATATCTACCCCCAGTGTCTAGCAATGTATGGAATGTCATGGGTGGATGCTTGGATAGGTGTGCGGATAGATGGATATGGATTATCTTGTGATAAGATAAGGTCTTCAAATAGAGGAATGCTTTATTGGATAAGGCTTCATGGCTCAGATAATATTGGGTATGATAGGATAAAAAAAATGACCCATGTCAGGATGTTTACCATAAACAAGTGCAAAGTGTGCACCAAATTTTTTCAAGATCAAGATAACTTGGACTATGGATGGCAATGGATTGGATAAATGGTTCATGGATGAATGTATTTATTATGGCTAAGATGGATGGAATGTTGGAATTATTATGGATGGGATGAGATGCTTCCACCTGAATTGGTGCACATAGATGCTCGATTCTACACATGACACCTATTTGCTAAGTTTTCATCATGGTACCTACCCAAAGCACCACTGAAGTGGTTTTCACTAGAAGATGATTTTTTTTCTTTACTGTTTTCAATCCTTTTTCTGATTTTTTTGGATTTTCATGTTTTTCTAAAAGATCTTAAGCTCATGCTAAATCATCTTTTGGTGTTGATATAGATGATCTTGTCATAATGTTCCATTGATATCCTTCTTGAAGAAGCTGCTTTGCCAAGATACGTGCACTTGAATGCAACTTTTGGGATTTGTTGATCTACTTTGTTGATACTAGGGTTAACTTTTTTTTTGTGCACACATCGCAATAGAATGTCTATTGAATCCTTATGATAAAGGGTTGTTTCCAATACATGGTCAATTTTAGAATTGGATATCATGTGTGGATGTGTTGATGGAGTTGTGTGTTTAGGAATAAAAGATGAATTGATTGACAGTTTGGAACCTTTGACTCTCCAAACTTGGGAAGATGAGCAATGATGGGTGGATACGAAAGTGTGCATGGAATTAGGACCAACTACTTGATACACTTTGTACGTCGCTTGAGAAGCCTTATTTTTCCCTTGTGGACATCTTTGATGGATAATTTCCCCTCTTTTATTTTTCCCCATAGTTTCTTTGACTAATGGAGTTTGATAGGGATAATCTTTCTTTGTATTCTTTGGTATCCATTTGCATTTTATTTTTCTGATATGCTTCTTAGCTTCTTGTGCTTTGATGACATTCTTCATGCTTTGATTCAAATCTTTCTTTTGACGTTAGTCCCAATTCATGGATGGGATGATGGGTGGATGAAGATTCATGATGTGGCTAGTTGTAGTATTGGCATCAGTTTCTTCATAAGGACTCTTCATGCTCCCTATGTTGATGTTTTCTTGAGACATAGTTTCCCCCAGTATGGTGGTAGTAGCACCTTTGTTCTTTGATTCTACCTATTTTGAGATGTCTTGTTCAGTAAGCGTTCTTTGATAGATAACCACTGCAGATGATGTTATTTCAATTTGGTTCTCTGCTAACTTTGGAATATCCTATTCTATCTGACCTATTTCCTTGAGTGGATAATGTTGGATATCTTCATACATGATGTCCTCAATTTGAATTTGGGATATATCTTTAAATCCTGATGTTGACAACTCTATTTGATTATAGGAATCAATAACCTACTCTTTTTGTGTAATAATATCAGGAGTAAAGGAATCCTGTTATGAATGAAGATCATCTACATGCCCATCCATAGAAAGCATCCCATGGGTAGATGAGGAGTAAGTGATATGTGGATATGATCATCTTGTATAGATAGGAGAGTATCCATTAGATCATTGTAGTATCTTGGAGAAACGAATTCATGATCTTGATTAATTTTGGGATTTCTTTTGACATGCTTTGGATCAAGTTCTTGGCATGGGTCAATTTGACAGGACAGATTGCTTACAAAAGGTTCTTAGGCATCATCATTAGGCATGGGTAGTGGCTCAATATCCTCTTGATCTCCGGGTGGACTTAGGTCAAATGTTGAGTTGAGGATCCCTTCAGTATTTGTAATGATGAGGTCAAGGGGTGTCAATATGTCTTGGAAAGGACCATTGCTAGACCTTAGTGAAAGATGTTGATCATGCTTTGGAATAAATTATTGAGATATGTTCTCTAACTCATTAGGTGATGTAGAGACATTTTCATCATGATAATTTGTTGGTAGGTCATGGATTATTTCAATAGGATCAAATAACTCTAACACTCCTTGAAATAGATCACTAAACTGTGGCTCTTGACGTATGGTGAGTTGGTCATCGGATGAGGTAGAAACATCTTCAATGTGCTCATTAATGGAGAGATCTTGAACATTGCTTTCAACAATTGTGATGGAGAGATTGTTAATGTCTTCAACCATAGGGTTAAGTGATGACATTTCTTGAATTGTATCATTGTTGCTAGGTATTGTTGGTCGATTTTGATCATGATTAAAAAGTGACTATTGATATATGTTGATTTGATCTTTAGATGAAGTGGAAACATCTTCAAGGTGTTCATTGATGGATAGATCTTGATCATTGTTTTCAACAATTGTGGTGGGGAGATTGTCAATACTATCACTAGTGGTTGAATCTTCATCTTTGTGCCCAATAGCTATTATTTTTTGATTAGTAAGGTCTTGGATGAGATTTCTAAGTCGAATGCAATTTGATGTTGTGTGTCCCTTTATTTTGTGAAAATCACAAAGGTGCTTCTCATCATACCAAGGTGGTTTTACCAGGGGTTCTTGATATTTCTCATAGATGGGCATTTTAATGAGATTTTCCTGCACCAACTATTGCATGATCAATTTGATTGGTTTCCCAAGTGGTGTGTATTGTCATTTGTTACCCTGTAAGACTTGTACAAGTTTTAAATGGACCTTGTAGTGATTGATTTTGGAGATGTGGTGATTGATCTTTGAGATGTGGGGGTTGGGTTTGTTTTTGATGTTGTTGATCATGATATCCAACTTCTTGACATTGGAGATATTTTTCTTGATGTGGTTGTTGACAAAAAACAATGCTTTGATGACATGGTTCAACCAATGGTAGAGTGTATTGATTTTGGAGTGAAGATGTCTCTTGGCTTAATATTTCAATTAGTTTTGCAAGTGAAGCAATTTGATCTTGATTTTGATCTTGACACCCCTAATATAGTTGATTTGTCTTTTGTTCAAGCGGATTTGGAATGTACACTTGTGGTGTTTGTATGGAATCATGGAAAAATCAATTTTGGACAATGTTCTGATTTGGGATGACACTTAGATCTAGCATTATATGTTGAAATTGAACATTGTTGTGGTTGGAAAACAAATTGCCTAGATTTAGGTAACTTTGATTTTGCATGGCATTACCTTGACTTGGATCAATACATGGAGTCGTTATCTTTTTGTTTGGACTTTGAACATCATTTGTATGATTTGCAAACATATCTATCACAAATTTTTCCAAGTGTGGATTTGAAATGTTCATGTTTGGTAAGCTTGTACTTGGTATATTCACGTTTGGAATGTATTGATTTGGTGGGATAATGTTGTTCATTTGAAGACTCATGCCTTGATTGTTTGGTTGATAGATTTGTAGGTTTGGTCTTTGATTTAAATCTATCATTAGGAAAGGTGTTCCAAAATTTTGACTAGGCATGCTCACATTTGTTGTACCATTGAAGTTTGTAGGAGACAACGATCCCATGTATAGATTGTATAAATGTGAGTGTTGACAATCAATTGGCATTGTAAGGATTTGAAAGTTCAACTCACTTGGATTACTCATGATGTATGGATCAAGTTTATATTACACGTTCTTCTTATTTTTTGACCTTGTTGCAAAAGTGAACCTCTAAGGTGTTCAAGACCAGTGATGAGATGAAGGATGAAAGGGCGGAATGATACAGGTGTTGAAATTTCAGGAACTTTGGATCAATGCTAGACTCAAGGTTTGATTTTGATTGGTTTGATTGGATAGTTAACTTGTAAACCCTAAGATGTTAGATGTGATATTAGGATGAACTTGTTCAAAAGGGTGATAATTTAACTAAGTGTGTGAGGAAGGATTCATCAACACACACCGAACTAAAAAAATGATTTTCATTTGGTATAAGGATTTACCCAATTCTAGATGATGATTTTTCCAAAGCTCTAAAGTTGTTTGTGGGATGAGATGATAAATGTTTGAGATGTATGAAGTGTTTGATTTTGATCCTAAATAAACCTAAGGAGAACCTTGTTTACAAGACCAAGATATTGAAGAACATGCTTTTCCTTAAGATTGGTTTAAACCAAAAGACCAATGTTTGCATGAAAACCATATGACCAAAAGATACCAATCACATGTGTGGGGTCCAATTGTTTCTTAACTTTTCTTAATGAGTTCTTTTTATCACAAACACACTCTTGATTAGCTTTTAAAACTAGATGTCCAATGTCCTAGTTTTCTTTCATCCCACAAAGTGCATTATGTGGAAATCAAGACAAAGGTTACCTAATTGTTGACTTTAGTAGGAGCAAATTGAGATGAAATCCAAATGCTTAGAAGCCTCTAAGGATGATAATCCCAAGGGAAAGCAATAGCATTTGAATTTATTCAAGGATATTTGCTTCTCCTAAAGGGTTTGATATTTGATGCTCATGTTGAATGTTTGTTTTCCATTATTTTTCGATCAAGCAATGTGTTTTGATTTCAAGAACAATCACAACCCTATGGATATTTGAGACAATATTTGTTGAGTCCCCACTAGGAAAAGTCCAACTATGCCTACTTTTAGCGAATGGTTAGATGCTTGATCACACAAGCTCCCCCTTATAGTGCACTCACTTCTCAGGTCAGCCAAGCATTAGTACCCATGAATCTCCCATGGCATACTTTCTATTTATACTAAAATCCATAAAAGTGTGGGACAACTTCAGAACGACTGTTCTTGCATCAAAAAATAGATAGGGATTTTGGCCTTTCTAAACAAGGGTTTTAATGTAGACATTCTATTCATGGGGGACCATCCATGCGGCAAGAGACCATTGTTTCCCTTCTCATTTGAATAATCCTCATGATATTGGCCTTTGTTCCAATATCCACACTTATATCCTGGGTGGATGTTGCTTGGCTTTAGCGTGTTCTCAGTTGGGCCATTCCCTTGGGTGATTACTTTTTCCCACAAGGAAGGCCCTCTAAGATAACACAAAAGTGAGCAAACACATTCGTAGTTTAATTGATCTCTGTTGAGAAACAAAGAGAGAACACACGTGATATGTTCCACTCACACTCACAAGATTTGTTCAATTTTAAACCCAAATTGAAATGTGGAGGAAATCTTTTTGACAACTTAATATCACAAAAAGACTTTTGATTCTCAAGATTGTTGTGAAGTGCAAGAGAAGCACATACTCCTTTTTAAATGATATTACTTTGTGAAAAAGATTAAAAAACACCAAATGCACATGTTCATTTTAATTTCCAAAGGAAAATTGAGTTCTTTTTAAAGCACCAAGACGAAGTGTGAGATTTGTTTGTCAAACTTTAGACCAAATCGAAAAGCTTAGTGAGTTTCTAATGTTCAGTTTTAGCCCAAATTTGAAAAAAAATCAATCAATGGTTTATTTTAAATTCAAATTGGATGTGAGTTTTTCTAATATAGAAAATGAAAGTAGGAAATGGATGCCTCAAGCATTTAAAAATGCTTTGTGAATTTCAAGTTTCTATGCCCCATTTTTTTTCAACTACAATCTTGCTTGCTTTTGCTAAAAATGATCATATTCAAAATTCAATTCATTCACATTACCATTGACTATCATACATCTACCTATGCATGAAAAAATGATGAACACTAGTACTAGACTTGTCGCACATCCCAAAGCTACTTCACCATTATTCTTCCTCCTTACAATGTACCTTGTTAAAAAAATATGAATTGAAGAAAAAGAGAGTTTTTGATTGCCTACCAGCAGATGCAGACTTAGAAATTATAGTAGCAGTTAGAGTTTGGTCCTCTATGCACCGTTATCCACTGGCACAAATTAAGAATTCTTGGTACAAAAAAAGGTTATCGATTACCCCTTTTTATAATTAAAAATTTATGGTAGGCTAGATCAACAATGCAAGTATTAATGTAAGCATTAGATTTGAATGGTAGGCTAGATCAACAATGCAAGTATTAATGTAAGCATTGGATTTGAATGGTAGGCTAGATCAAAAACTACCCATGAAGTAAAATTTGTAGAAATTCAAGTAAAATTTGTAGAAATGTGATTGATTGATTGGAAATTTCCTACACAACTCTCGTTAACCACAAGCCAACAAATAGTGTTATGATTTAAAATCTAGTAAAACAGTCAAGACATGCTACACTAGAATATATAGAAGGAAGTGCCAAAAAAATGAAGAGACAAACACTTCTTCATTAAATTGAAGTGTACTTTATGGTTCAATACAACTCACAAGCTTCTATGTCATGCTGCTCTTGCATTGGGTAATTGCATTAGTAGCCATTGATGAAGATATTGTGGGTGAGTGCAACCATAATCTGTGAAGGAATTAGTGTTTGACATGATGCCTCAATAAGCTACTAAACTATTTGACATGATGCCTGTGGCAAAGGCCAATCTAATGCATGAAAGAAATACTAATCTAAATGCCACAGAAAGATGCCAACAACTCTCAACATTAAATTTCGATTAGAAAATCATGACTCCTCAACAAGGAATGAAACTATTTGATATGGCATGCCAAAAGATTGAAGGTGATGGTTGAAGTCTTGTCAGACTTTAGAATGAAGGCATTATTACTTCTTTCTTTTTGTTTATTTCCATATGGTTTCATTCAAGCATTATTACAACCATTGGATTTGAAGGTCCAGATGGCATGGATGTGGTAGCCAATAATCAAATAGTTTTGGATATAAAAGTTAACCACATGTTATGAACATGAAGAAACCAACATCTTAACAAAAGTAACACATTTGAAGAAACCAACATCTTAACAAAAGTAACACATTTGCTACCTAGAACATATTTTTCCAAAGAGTAATAAAAAATTTAAATAAGATATTACTTGTGAAGGTAAGGAATAAACCCAAGGCACTCAGTACAAAGGGACGAGTAACAATGTGTTGTAAGGTTTTGTATGTTCTAAAGATTTTGGAATGCATATTATGGTACCACAATTTCTTGAGCCTCTTTAAATCCAATCGGGAGTTCAGGCTTTCTAAATCTCTAGCTTTCCACTATTAGTTCGTAGGATTGAACATTTAAAGACTACGTTCCCCAAACAAATATGCATATGGATAGAATATCAAATTTCAAATAGTAGTCTTTTTTTATAGTGTAAAAAAAAACCACTACCCTGCATGTATAATTGAGATGCAAATAGAAAGACGATGTAAATAAAAAAAGATCATATCAATGAAAATACATGATGGGCACCGAGGTAAGCATTAAATAATTTGTCTTTAATGAACTTCTATCAAAATAACTAGTGACTAAACAACTATCAAAAAATTTCAAATTAATGCTCTGATCTTTATGTGGGTTGACTTACCATTTGAACACCAAGCAACAAATCTGAATGGGCTTCCTAATAAATACACCACCTATTAATTGGGTAGTGCAAATAATGATATGTTCACATAGAATGTCAAAACATAAGCATAGAGAGGGTGTGATGATTGTAGGACATGAGCCGAATGGTTTTGATGAAAAGGTTTTAAAAATTTTGGAAAGCAGCATTTACTTCAACTACAAAATTTCCTCAAAACCAATAGTAAAAGGAATGGATGATTAACAACTATTGCATTAATATGAAAGGGTTTGCATTACAATATGCACCGCAGTGATGCAACTTGAAAGTAATAGAACGAAATGGTTGGAGGTTAGGCCCTTATGATGGTCCAATTATAGTGAGTGCCTGATTCTTTGGTTCCATCAGATACATACAAGGTAGATTTTGAAGTCGACTGGATGAGCTTCTGGAATGTTAGAGATTTGAGGATGATTTCTCTTGGGAGATTGAGAGGCTAAGGAATATGGAAAAGGAGATTCATGATCTTATGTCAAATATTGAAGGAAAAAAGATGGCTTCAAAGATAAAACAGTATACCATTTAGCAAACGTGTGATCTTGAATATTGAGGACAAAATCAAGAAACTCTCAAAAAATTGCAATAAACTCAAACTCTTCGTGATAAGATGATGCAAGCGGATTCATGGAGAATCTACATGCAAAGCATTATTAAATAGGCTATTGATGAACAATATCAAGATTTATGGAATCATCAAAAATTAAACTCTGAGCTTGATATTAAGCAACAATCGATTTCCAAACTAGAGCAGAGTTTAAACCAAATTTAAGAAAAAACAATATATATCATCAAATCATAGCTATTCGATAAAAAAAAATGCAGGAGCTTCCTTGTATAAGAAAGTAACATTGTCAAAATACAACTACAATAAATATCAAAAACCAAGCAAATGAAGCCAAGATATTAGCATAAATTCCCTCCTAACACCATTATGTGGATGGTAAAGTTTGCATATACTTAAACATTCACACACACATTAGCATGACCAGTTATTTAAAGTAAATCAAACATAACATCCCTATGAAATACCTCAATATGCTTCATAATGCAATCAAGACAACAAAAGATCAAATAAACTAATTGAAAGCATACAAAAAAACATAATCAAACCCTATCTCATAGTGGATTGGTGCCTTTTTGACGTGGAAAGAAACAATTTCCAAATCCTTGATAAGCTCCTAGATGATATGATGAAAAAGATTCAAATTACTGAGATTGTGGATCAAGTTGTGGAGTTGTACAGTAATACAGTAGAGGAGGCCTCTATTTATAACCAAGAAGGATGGAAAATTGAAAAATATGGAGGATGTGGGACAAAACATATAAGCCAATGAAAAGATTCCACTTATCAAGATGTGAGAGGATGAAGGTTGTGCATATTTTGATCAATGAGAGGGAGATTTGAAATTCAAAAGATGGCTTGTTGGAGGGAGAAGAAAGAGTCTTAAATGCCAAGTGGGAGACATGTAAGACACAATGTGAGAGGAGGTGATGCCATGTTGGAGGACACGACATTTGGAGGGATTTTCAAACTTGGATGAATATTCCCTTTTGATGCCATTTTGAAAGTAATTAGGGAATTATTAAATCAAAGAAATGATTTATTGGTGTAAGTTGCAAAATCTAGAGGATTCAGGTGATTAGGATTAAATTAATTAGGACTTGACTAATTTAATAGGAGATTAGGTGATTTTGACTTTTGACTTAGATTGTAGGATTAAAATAAATCAAAATGAGAAGAAAATGATTTTAGATTTAATTAAATAAAGATTTGATTTATTTAATCAAAGAGGATGATGTTAGTGTTAAATCAAATAAAGATGAATTTAAATGGATGAATTTAGGAGATTAATCAAATAAACTTGATTTATTTAATTGATGGGCAAATATGAAAATATGAGGAATGCATGATGTCAATTTTGCATGTCTATAATGATAATGGCAATAAGCATTGGATTTAAAGTTTGGAGATAAAGGCTTAGTGGGATCGGGTGGCTTAACGACAGGTAAGGTAATTCCATCTCTATTCCTTATGGAATTAGTGTTTGTAATATTTCCAAAGATGGTGGGCTGCTACAAACATAATAGGTGGGTGGTCCATTCTCATTTTGGTTTATGGTGGATATTTGTTTTTGCATGGAGGAGATGGTTTGGAAAAGTTGTGTTATGAAAGGGTTAGTGTAAGTGGTATGGGGTGGAAGGGAAAGTGGCGATGGAGTGTATTTAGTGGTAGGGAAAGTGAATGGAATGCTTAGAGATGGTACTGTGGAAGAGGATAGAACATGTGATGCCACATAAGAATTAGGAATGCTAGCAAGAATAATTGAGGAAGGAATCACATTGCTAACCTATTGCATTCTTGTTGTGACTTGAGGAGTGGTATAGGTGGGTATAGATGCTACTGTTGAAGGAGTGTGAGGTCCTCCTTGACTAACCACATTGTTTGTTGGTTGAGATGTACTGGAGGTAGAAGGAACATGTATGTGGTATATCTCAACAATTTGTTTCAAAATGTCTAGGGCTTCATCAAATTCAAGCATGCGATGAATGTTCTCTATCTAGTAGGAATCACAATGGTTGAAATGTTTTCAAGACATAGTTGATGTTGGAGATGTGTTAAGTCCTCATGAATGTTAATGATTTTTTCTTGCAAAATGTGATTGTGAGCATCTTTTTAAATCTGCAAACACTAAACCTTAAGCATGGGTTAATGACTTACAAATTCATCAAAATACTCCTATGAAATAATGCAAAATGCTTCCTAACATGATAACAAAACAAACTAAACAGAAAGCATGAAGAATACATGATACACACTTATCTCATAGTGGATTGGTGCTACTTTGATGTGAAAAGTAGCCCTTTCCCAACCCTTGATTAAGCTCCATGATATGATATGTTTATGATCAAGATGATGGATGGGAAAAATTAGTTCTTCAATGAAGAGTGACTTTGCATAAGCTTTTTGGATGAAATTATGGAGGATTTGCTCAAAGATGATGCTTCTATTTAAGGATTTTCAAAATGCTAAGTATTGAAGAGGGACCAATGTGGGACTAAGATTGGACCAATGAAAGAAGGACACTTGTCATCATGTGAGTGGTTGATGCATGTGCAAGATTTGGGAAATGTGACCAAGAGGGGGGAAATTCAAATTCAAATTTGTGCAATGAATGCTGAGTTTGAATTTGGAAGGGGACATGTAAGAGACATGTAAGGCCTCATAAATGCTTTGTTGGTGTACATGTCCACTTGGGGGGAGATTCAATCTTGGAGAATATTCTCCCTTTATGCCAAGTTGAAAATAAAGATTTTGATAAATCAATTAAATGCAATTTCATGTGCAAGTGGCCAAATCTAGAGAATGCAAGTGGGTGAGATTAACATTAGATCAGGATTAATTAGCTAGGATGATGATTAGGATGAGTTTGACCTCTTTGAATTAGATATTTGATTTATTTAAATCAGAAAAGGATGGAAATGACTTTGGGGATTTAATTAAATAAAGTTTTGTTTATTTAATTAATGATTGATGTGAGACAAGTTGATTTATTTGAATAAATAACCTTAGGACTAAAGACCTGATTTACTTGATGAATGGATTTGTTGTATTTGATTGGATGATGCTAATTTCACGTGTCTATAGTGATCATTTTGTGTGTCAATTTGCATGTTATTGGAAGGCAAAGAGTTGCGAAAGGTAGGATCCATGCCTAGTGTACTAGTTGCAATACTAGGAGTGGAAGATTTAGATAGCCCAAGATCCACAACGAGTGTATTATCATGGGATAATCATGAGTCTTGAACTTCTTTGCACTAAGGCATTAGCAATAGGACACCAAACACTCATACAAAGGTTTCTAAATGCGGGTGAATGCAAATGCAATGTTAACAAAGAGCAATACAATGCTGATAACTACAATTTTGGAAACTGTAACAGAGATGCAATAACATAAAACAAAAATGCAGAAAATTCTCTAAAAATGATAGAAATTACTATGCAAAATGTGTAGGAGGACTAAGTCACCCAGTGTGGCGAATTAGTCCTATTAGTGATTTTCTTGAGATATTTCAGAATTTTTAAATTGGATTTTATGTTTTTTAGGTTTTTAGATGCAGATATAGTATGAATATGCAGAATGTTTGGAATTTTTAATGAAATGTAATGTGAAAATGTAAGCTATATGATATTTTCACTAATGCAAATTTTAAAACCCTAGGATTTAAAACAATGAAAAACCTAATGTAATGTTAATGCAAGTTATTCCTAGGATGTAAATGCACTTGAAATCAAAAGTAAAATGTTCTAAAGGTGGGTTCCCCAAAATGTGGATAAAGATTTTGGCTCCCTAATGCTTTCTTGCACTTCCCTTCCTGATAGGTGTTTGATTCTAAAACTGCAGAAATTGGGTTGAAAAGGGTCTCCAAGCTTCAATTAGGGCTTTGTTGACTCAAATGAATTTGATGAGTTGACAACACCTTTTTAACACTCTCCTCTTTCACAAATCTGCATATAAGACCTATAAAATGCACATGCAAAGAGGGGGAAAAGGGTTAAGGGTTATAGAATAGGGGTTTGCCTTGGTCAAACCCCAATTTGGTAATCAAACCCTTGAAAATGAAATGAAAGAAAGAGAGAATGATGAATGAACATGCAATGCTACGACTCACAAAACCTTTGATGTAAAAATCTAAAGATATGCAAGTAGATGTGGAAAAATGAAGAAGAATAATTCTCTATAGTTTTGTGTTGTCACTGGTGTCACAATCTTGTGGTTACAAGTCTAAGTCAGTGTTTGATCTAGTATTTTGGTCTGGTATCTACATAGATATTCGAGTTGCACTATATGCTATTCTAGTCCGTAATCCTCCACAATTGACAGTTACTACTTGTGGTTTTGGGAAATGATTTATGATTGTTGAAGGCATGGTTATTCAAAATTTTGTGTGCTTTGGTGCTCATATGGTGTATTTGCATTATTTTGTTGATTACTTTTTGCAATGAAGTCTATTTCTGGCCAACTTCTTGGATTAAAGTTGTGATATGTTGAGTTAATTTTGTTATGTGGATATATGTGTAACCTATCTTAGGCCTATTCCAACATGATGGAGTGTATTAAGCATTTAAATTGCTATTTGAGAAGATTTTGGTGAATACTTGAAGTTGACAGGTTGGTATTTTTGGTAAGCATGGAGTTGCATCTAATTAGGCTAACTTAATTGATGCTTGCAGATAGACTATATATATATGTTGAACATTTTTCATGAAAAAAGTGTGTGTGTGTGGTGTGTCTAAGTAAATGCAAAAGTGGAGAAGAGAAAAAATGATGAAGTGTGTCAAGTAAGTCTATTGAGCATAATTGGAACTACATCAGCACTTGTTAGGCACACTATTTTTAGTTCATTTTTGGCTGTCAAGCCCAATTTTGTTTTCTGAATCCTTTTGTAGGTAGTGAGCCTCCCTTGCAAGTCATGAGATTTTGTATCTAGATAGTGAGTCCTTTCAGGGTAGTGAGTCCTTGGTAGTGAGCCTTATATATTCAATTCTAAAACTACTTTATATTGTGAGCTAATCCTCACCATGGTTTTTCCCTCATTGGGTTTTCCACGTAAAATTTTGGTGTTCATTGTGTTGATTTACTTTTTGTTATTTGTGTTTCATGCTCAAACTTAATAACAAAATAGTTTGGTTGTGGAATTATTAAGTGTTGAAGTTTTAAGTTTGAAATTTGTGACAACTGATTCATGCTCCCTCTCAATTGTCCAGCGCCTTTTAAAAATTGGTATCAGATCCTAGTTCCTCCAGAAAGCCTAACCGCTTGAGGGAGATCCTAAAGATGGAAGAAATGAATGATAAAGGAGAGCTTTAGACTGCTCTTGAAGATCTTGACAAAGTGGAAAGAGAAAAAAAAGATCTGAAAGAGAATCTGGATGAAGCAAATGAATGTGTCCAAAAGTTGAAAGAACAATTAAAGAAATTCAAGGAAAGATATAAAGAAGTGAGTGAACAGCTGAAACAAGAGATAATTGGAATGAAAGTAATTGTAGAAGAAAAGAAGACAATTTAAGAATGTCTAAATACAATGGTGTAGAACAAATCTGATGAATGCTTTAAATTTGAATAGGAGGTAGTAAACTTGAGAGTAGAAATGGAAAAAGGTAAAACTCTATGAGAATAACTTTAGATCTAGCTTTGAAAATCTTGGAGAACTACTTGCTAGATGAAAACCAAGTAAAGACAAAGCTGGCTTGGGAAATAATGTAGGTGAAAGTTCTAAGGATAATCAAATGGGTATGTGTAGGATCATGATGGGCCAAAAAGTGGCAATATGATGGGTATGTGGCTGATGACTTTTTTCTTACCCAAAATTGATGAAACAAAAAGAGTTTTTAAAGGATATTTTTAGCTTTCCACCAATATAAATTATGCTTTACTTTGAATTTAATAAGTAATTATTATTCATTTTATATTTGAATTACGATTAAAGTCCTGATTGATAGGTTGATTTAAAAACATCTACAACTTTCAAACGTTATTACATTTTTTGAATCCAAAACATGCATCACATTCTATGCTTCACATACTATAGGATTAAAAAAAAAATTGAATTTCATGAAGTTTTCGACCAAGTTAAGGTGGTTAGACATACGAAGTTTTATATTTTTTAAAAGTTGTAATAAAAAATTCATGATTAATTATTTACTTGGAAAAAAATCACAAAAAAATATGCATCACACCAGGACATGATTCCTCTACTTATATCTAAAATCTTAAAAAAAAAAATTATTATTTTATTGTGGTTAGGGTGGTTAGATAGACTCCTACTTCTTATTTTTTCCCTAAAATTTAAGTACTACTGCATTGAAAATTCAAATTTTCACCAAATAGATTTTTTTAAAAAAAACAGACCTAGTAGTTTAGAAACTACATTCAATTTGTTTCATATTCTATTCTTACATATTTTTGAAATAATATAGATAAATTATTCAATTTTTTACGTCAAGTTGCCTAACTCTTATTGTTTTGAATTTTTTGCCACTAAAGGGCCTATTTTTTCCATGATGATCCTACACATACCCAAATGACTCAAGAAAAAGAGAAGCATAAATGAAATTTTGCAAGGAGACTGCCTGTGAGACAACCTAATGCACAAAGGTATCCATCTTCCAATGGTATTTGTTTTTCTTGTAATAAATATGGTCACAAGGCAACAAATTGTAGGAGAAGGAAGAACCAATTTTCTGGTCCCTTCACCAGACAATGTTTTGGATGTAAGAAGGTTGGACATAAAGCTACTAAATGCATATCTCAGGTGAGAATAATCAGTTGGGTAATGATGAACAAATTTCATGGAGGCAGAATGAATAAATCCTTTAATGGCTACTTCTATACCTGTAACAAATTTGGACACAGGGAAAATCAATGCAGATCGAGAAGTAATGAAGGTCAGACTAATAAAAAAAATGTCTTCTACTTTAATTGGGATAAACCAGGACATATCTCAAAGGTTTGCAGAAGTAAGAAAGGAAATCAGTATGCTCTAGTAGAGAAGAATGATCCCGTAAAGAAGATTGAAAAAGAGGAGATGAAGCAAGAGATGAATAAGATATGAAAGAAGAAAGAAGAAGAAGAACTTGAAACTATTGATGTGTCTATGCCCTCATCTAGTACAAATGATTTATTTGGAAATTAGACCTAACATGGTCTTAGGGGGAGCATTATCAAAAAAATTATAAAAAAGCCCTAGATAAATGGCTTGTCAGAGGTTCGCACAAGGATGGAATGTGAAGAATGAGTATTCAAAGGTTTTGGAAAAGGAACCAAAGGAAAACATATTGACATGATAATTTGTAGACCAAATTAGGGTTTTTTGTATTGAGAAGAATGTTTTTAGCAACTTTTTGATGTTTGCCACATTTAATGCATTTTAGGGAAAATTGATGGGGTATAAGGTAAAGTAAGTATTTTTTATCAATTGAGCATTTGAAGGATTGGAAAAGTGCCTTGAAACAATCTTGGAGCAGTTTGAAACAATTCTGAAGGGAATTGAAAGAAATTGTGGGGTAATCAAGAATTATCATTCTGTTTGTGAAGGAAAGGGAGAAGAAGTTTCAATTGAATATTAACAAGTTAAGCTTGACAATGGACAAAGGATTGAGTGGTGAAATTCCATTGAAATTGAAAGGAGTTGAAATGGAAGAATTTGATCATAGGAAGATGAAAGAAATGAAACTAGGGCTGAAGAAAAATGAATTATAGAACATAAAAACCCTAGGTATGGATCTGTGGGGAGAATTTCCATGGTTTTCTGATAACGAGTTTATTTTTTTCTTGTTGAATCATTTCAAGAATAGTAGCATTGTATTGGAAAAACCCTACCTAATTACAAAGGAAGTGATCGAAGCAATTAGTGGCTTATGCAGTATTAGGGATCTACCTAGAAAGAAAAATTGTGAAATACAAAATGTGGAGAAACTTACTGGTATTAATAAAGACCCTCGAGCTCTATTGATAAACACTCTTGCGGATTCGACTACAAGGTATGTTGCATACACTATTTCTTACAAAATATATTTTAGAAATTGTGAAGGCTCAACTTCGGCTAATGTTGTTTACATTGCACATATGATGGTTAAGGAAAACATGAAGTTTGGTTTGTGTAGCCCATTACTTGAAAATATATATAAATTTTTTTGAATGTTAATGGTTGAGGGTTATCCATTTTGGTTTGGATCTTTTCTTGTGTGCTTGTTCTTTTACTTTTTGAGCTCCCTACCAAGAAAAGAAAATGTTGTGTGGGAATCTAGCATTCCTATTGGGAAACAAGTCTATAGATACTTGGAAGCATTGGTAGATAATGTATGTGTGTGCAAATCATATTTCACATCCTTAAGAACAAGTCTATACTCTCGTATGTCAGTACTGAATCATTTTGAAGTGGGTGCATCCTCTAGTAAAAGAAAATTAGAAGTTGTCATTAGTGATTCCCCTCCAGAATCGAAGAAAAGAAAAGATACAACTGAAGACATCATTGTATTTTTAGAAGAGAGAAAAATAATCTCTACCTAGATATGAATCCTTTGATCTAGATGACATCCAATCTATGTTGATTAAAGGAAAGATGAATAAGATTGGTGAGATATGGAATGCAGCCTCTCATGTTGATAGACTCAATATTGATGGCACACTAGTAGAGTATCTACTTCACAAAGGTATTGATGTATCAATTGTCTCTGACTCCTTACTAGAAAATTTATTTGAGATTGTTGAAGAAAGAATGGTACTTGAAGGTCTGAAAGCATGCAAATTTGAAGCCTTGGTTGAAAAGAGATGTACTAAAGCTAAGTAGAGATTATCTAAACTTATCATGGAGATGAAGAAATGCATCAAAGAAATATCAGATATCTACAAATGCTATCTCTGGTGGCCTACTGTGGTACATACGATTTCAGAAGTAGGATTGAAGTAATTGAATTTGAAGCGAACAATATCATAAAGAACTTTGATATCTTTGAAGAAAAATAAGGGAAACAAAGGCTAAGAGTTAGTGAACTAAAAGCTAAGCTAATTATTGTGCAGAGACAAAGAGATGGTGTAGTAAAAAATTTCTGGATCCTTAAGGAGATTGTTGAGGTCTGATTAGACCATCTTTCTGGAATACTTATTGATGCGAAAGATTGTGAAAGATAGTACTCATATTGGTCACCTTCCTTTACTCTGTTGGCCTTGTTGGAAAGTATATGCTCAAGAATGGATTCAACTACATTCAACGGGAAGAAGTTATATCTAGATATCAAAGAAATATACAAGAAAGTGTTTGAGGTGAAGAGTGTCATTTTTACTTGAAGCTTGAATGTCCAACTTTTGTTTTTTTGTTTGTGCTGGCAAGAAGAAAGGAAAGAGAGAAAGGGATCTGAATAAGATGAAGAAAAATTGAATTGTTGAATGTTTGAAAGTTTTGGATGGTTGAAAGATTTTGGAAGAATTAGAAACCTTTTACAATTTTGATGTCACCATGTTTACATCTTTTTGGTTGTCCTTTTCCATTGATGTGAAAGGGGGAGAGATTTGGAAAGTTGGAAACTTTGGAGGAGATTTTTTTTGAACATTTTTGGCACATGTTGCCATTAATGACAAAGGGGGAGATTGTTGGAAAAATGAAGAAGAATAATTATCTCTATAATTTTGTGTTATCATTGATGTTACCATGTTGTGGTTACAAGTCTAATTCAATGTCTGATCTGGTATTTTGGTTCGGTATTTGAATTGGTATTTGAGCCACACTATCTAGTATTCTAGTCTGCAATCCTCCACATTTGACAGTTACTACTTGTGGTTTTGGGAAATGGTTTATGGCTGCTGAAGGCATGGTTGTTCAGAATTTCATGTGCTTCAGTGCTCATATGACATATTGGCATTATTCTATCAATTTCTTTTTGCAATGAAGTCTATTTCTGGCCGACTTCTTGGATTAGTCGTGATATGATGAGTTAATTTTGTTATGCATATATATGTGTGACCTATCTTAGGTCTATGCCAACATGATGAAGCGTATTAAGTGTTTGAATTGCTATTTGAGAAAATTTTGGTGAATACTTGAAGCTAACAAGTTGTTATTTCTAGTAAGCAAGGAGTTGCATCTAATTAGGCTAACCTAATTGATGCTTGTGAATAGACTGAGTATACATATATGTTGAACAATTTTCATGAAAAAAGGTGTGTTTGTGTGTGGTGTGTTTGAGTAAATGTGAAAGTGAAGAAGAGAGAAAATGATGACGTATGCCAAAACAATTTATTGAGCATCATCAAAACTATATCAACACTTGTTAGGTGCACTATTTTCAGTTCATTTTTGGTTGTCAAGCCCTTTTTTGTTTTGTGAATCCTTTTGTAGGTAGTGAACCTCCCTTGTAAGTAGTGATATTTTGCATCCAGACAATGAGTCCTTTCAGGGTAGTGAGCCCTTGGCAGTGAGCCTTATATATTCAATTCTAAAACTACTTTATATTGTGAGTTAATCCTCACCATGGTTTTTCCCTCATTAGGTTTTCCACATAAAAATATGGTGTTCATTATGTTGATTTACTTTCTACTATTTATGTTTGATGCTCGCACTTAATAACATAATAGTGTGATTGTGGAATTATTAAGTGTTGAAATTTTAAGTTTAAATTTTGTGACAACTAATTAACCCCCCTCTCAATTTTCCTACACCTTTTAACAGATGCTCGAATGGATGGTTGATAATGCTTAGAATTCTTGAGAATGATTAAGAAAATGCACTAAATAAATTAGGAAATTAGAAGATTGTAAGAGATGAAAAATGAGGGGAAAACCCTTTATTTATACTTGATTTTACAATATTTCCCAAAAATAACACATCATAGGCTGACCTCAAGGTTAAGAGAATAAAATCCCACCAAAAAATTAAATATAGTTTTGATTTTTGTGCCCAATGGGACTAAGTTACCCTAGGTGGTGACTTGGTCCCACCAAGGAAATTTTACTACCTGTGTTAGGAATTAAAGTGTATTTAATGTTATTTAACAGGACTATTCTTAAAAATACATTTAATTAGGGTTCAAAAGTGTATTAAGGGGCCATTTAAACATAATAAAGGGTTGAATTAGTGATGACAAGCCTAGAAAAGCATGAGAGTTTGTTACAATTCTATACTACACTTTGAAATAAGACTTGGTAAGTGATAAAAATGGGTTATTTAGGTGAATTATAATGAAAGGGTCCTAAGAAAAGTGTGAAACTAGGTTACAACACTTCACAACATTTTTACAAGACATCATATAATTCTTAATGATTCACAAGGGTCCAAGACCTAATGTGAATATTTTGACCGCATTACAACATTAAATCTAGGCAAAATCAAGCCAATGTCCACTAGGAGGGCCTAAACATGAAAAAAAGAAGGGTTATTTTTTTGTGTCCATAGGTTGTGTCAACTAACATTGTGATCACTTACAATATTTATATTTATTCATATGCTACTTTTATGTAGCCCCAATTCCTAGAATAAGGCATAGAACCTCAACTTTATGCTTGAATCTCACAATTGACTCCAATCATTGGTAAGCAATATGGGGCTTTCCGTAGTTGTAGGAAATTCCAGTCGCTTCATAATGTTACAATCTAAAGCAATTCTTAAAATAATGGATAAAACATGAAAAATAATGGTAATATCAAGCATATCCCTTAGCTGGACCAAATGTACCATTCCACACAAGAGCTAAATGTAGGAAACTAATAACCCATCAAGGAGAATACTTCACATTAGGTTTTTTGAGCATTGTTTCAAAATTCAAGCATGAAAATTAATACCAAGCATTCCAAGCATCACAAAAACTATTGCATAATAAATCTTCCAGCCAACACTAAGGGTATGAAAACCTATGAAGCTTTGTGAATCTGAAACATAAGTGTGGGGCTTGGATGGCAACACAGATTGCTAATAATAAATAAATAAAGTAGCAATATTAATTATTTGTGGAGAATTACCACCCCTTAATAATAATATTATTATTATAAAATTAATATAATACACTATTCTAATATTAATATAATAATAATAAAAGAATTAGTATAATATAATAATTGAATAAGAAAAATACATTAATAAATAAATAATATAATATAATAATATTAAACTGTTATGGGGTCCTTGGGTGGCGACCTTCCTCATAAATGTAATTAAGGATAGATTAATTTTGAAAAAATCTAAAGGAAAACAAGACCGTTTACATATTTTATTAAATATATTACAAAATATGATTTTATAGAGAACATACAACTTACACACCTCTTATAAGATAAAGAGGCTAATTTTTTGTGACTATTAAAATGTAACCAATATCATTTAACTTCTTTAAAAAAATTTAAGGACCTATGTTGAGGTCTTCATATAGAGTTTTTAAGACAAAAAAATCCATTTAGAGAAAAGAGAATTGTCCAAAAAACATCAAATGAATATATTTAAATGTAATAGATTTAAAATAATTAATATCTCTTGATTATATTGTAATATTTTATTTATTTAAAAATGAATATAATTATTTAATTAAAAAATATTTGTATAAAGATCTTGATCTTAAATATACCTATAATATTTTATTTCATTTATATTTTTGATTTCTTTTTATTCATATTGTTCATTTTATTTTAAGTTTATTTTAAGTTTATTTTAAAAGTTGTTTTTTTAATACATTGTTTATTTATTAAAGAATTATTTTATAGTTATTTTATTCACTTGATAATTAATTTACTAATGTCATAAGGAGTGAAATGTAATGGTATATATGTGTAAATTTTGCTTTGCTAATTTGAAGTTGATTTTTTTTTTTATTATTTGTCTAGATTTTTAATTGGTTAATTATAATTAAAAATTTGATAGACAAGAGTTGAGTAAATATATAGATCTTAAATAAATCAGTAATTAACAAAACTAAAACAATATAGAAAACCAAACACAAATCAAAATTTAAACAATAGATAGATGTATAAAGATTATATATATATAATAAATTAAAATAAATTGATGCAAATAAATGATATATCTAATATCTAAGAGAGTAAAACAAATATATTACAAATAAAATGAACTAAACAATGCTAACTTATGTGTTTATGTATGTATCTAAACATTTTTTAGACAAATGTGTTTAATATTATTTAATGTATTAATAATTTTATTTTTATTAAATGAATTTTTGCTATAATTTTAATAAACGTATATCTCATATTTTCTTTTATATAAACATAATAATAACAATTTATATTCAAATCCATTAATAAACTATTTTAAAATTCTTATTTTAAACTATGTCTTTTATTATTATTATTATTACAATAATCCATTACTTTTCAATTAAAAAAAACATGTCACTCTAAAAAGAAATCATATAGAATTAATAAAAACTGATGCAGAAACCTTACTGCCACCCTTATATCATCAGTGTAGGCTGAAATGACAAAATCTTATAACAAAATATATGTGCACATTGAGGAAGGTATTCCCAAAACCCTTCCTTTAGATTATATGCAACTCCTTCTACAAATTTACCATAACACCTGGTAAAACACAAATAATCTCCCACAATTCTACATTGCCCATAACTTCCTGACCTAAAGTAGTAGTGAGGCTGCAGAAAGTTTGGTGGCATCCTTGCAAATTCTCTCCACTTCCAAAGCAACTCATCTTTGTCGTCCTGAAACAACTCGAAAATAAGTATTCCCCGTAACGGATCCAAATCCCTATAATACACTTCGTAATACTCTACTACCAGTAGAACGGACAACCCATATGCACCCCTGAATAATATCTCCAAACTAGAATTTTTAAGAATGCGGGGTAATGCAGCTATTCTCACAGGCTTAATGGAAGCATCTCGAATGTTGTACCCCACAATAGTCGTAGGTCGTTCCGCCTTAAAGAAAATAACGCCATTGCACGAAACTATTTCAGAGCTATATATTTTAAACCCTGTTTTCTCTGAGAACTCAAACTTAATCCTCCATGAATTTTGAAAATGATGATAGATTCGGAAGGAGAAACTGTCAGTATCATAATAGGATCCCAGAGTAGCTACCAAATAGAGCTCATCACCGCTTCCTCCTTGTACAATTCCGATTACCGACGCATTCACATCAATTTCTATCTCTGCATAAGCTTTTATAAGCGGATTGCAAACATAATAAAACTTTAGGGTTTCAAGGAAAACCAGCCCCAGCTCTGCACTGGAAAACTTGTCTTCAAGTAGAAAAGCGGGAGTTGGGAAGAAGGAGAGAGAGATGGTCTTCCATTTTTTAGTGGAAAAGCAGTAGGCCATACAATAGTCTTCACCACAGAGAAGCAGCCACGGATTGTATTTGGGCAATGAGCACAGAAAACTACGCGAGGACAAAATAGAATTCCATTCTTTGCAAACAAGGCGAGAGCGGGAAATTGATTGTAATGGAAGGTTTGCAAATATAGATTTCTTTATCTGCCGAGGCAACTCATCTAGACTCCACTGCTCTCCCTCTCCTTCTCCTTTTCCTTCAACTCCACACATAAATTCTCCCTCCATTATTTCGCTTCCAGACTAGTTTCTTGTATGTTCTTTATTTTCTATCCACGATGACTCCCTCTTATAGTTGCTTCACGTGGACAGTTGCGGTTAAACGGCATACGGTTACGAACAAGCAACATGGAGAAGGTAAGAATAAAAAATAAAAATAGATAATTTAAATAGTATGTCAATTGAAAGAAGTGGAGAACCAACGATAAGTACAGTCCAAGAATAAATGGCAACGGATGTGAAACAACTACTAGAAGTTAGTATTAATAAGTACTGTTGGGTCATGGTTTCTAACTGTCTAATGCAAATTTGGAAAATTTGTCCTGGTGAATGGTAGATTTGCAATCAGTATAAGGCACATACCAGAAGGCCTGGAATTTGACAGCCACCCTGCACGTCCTATAAAATTTTGTGATGATTTGATCATTTAAATATCTTTTATTTGAAGTTTTATGTAAATTATAAATTGTCAAAAATGATTTTTTAATAGAAAATCTTCTATATTAATAGAACTTTATTTATCTGTTTAATCAATGAATTGTTTCCCAAATAGTGATGGCCTGTTCTTATAATCTACCATCTTTATCTCTCTCACACTAGTCCTTTTACTTCTAGTTTTTTCTTTGTTTTCATTCATGAAACGTAGCAACTTGTAGCAACTTCATTTAACATGTACTCAAAAACCCCAACTGCATGGTTGTAGCTTCCTAAATAAAAATAGTCATCATAAATAAAAATAAAATTTCATTTATAAAAGCCAAAAAAAAATTATAGAGGAATTCATACAAATGCTCACCACGTGGAAAACACATAAATTCTATCTGAAAAATGAAAATTCTTATTATGTTATTAATCATATGGATATCTTATATATATTAGTAAAATAATGTAAAATTAGAAAACAGTAATAATTAGTAATAAATCTAAAAAATATAAATTTACTAAGAGGTTTTTAAATTCATATTAAAAATAAATCTTGTTAAAAGTTAAAAAATAATTATATTCTATTTTGAAAAGATTTTATATTTACTCTTACAAAAAAAAATTATATTTTTAATATTCATATTATAAATAAATTTTGTTAAAAATTTGTTAAAAGTTAAAAAACAATTCTATTCTATTTAAAATATATATCAACTTACTCTTACAAGAAGTTTCTAAATTTATATTAAAAATAAATCAAAATTTTAAATATTTTAAAAATTAGAAAGAATTATATTACATTAGATTTTAAACTAATTTATATTTTTATAATAAATAATATATATATATATAATAAATTTTTAGGGTTTAATAATAATTTAAAGTGTCATATATATGGTTATATAATATAAAAATATAGCAAGTCAATTGCAAAATGTAGAAAAATGATCAAATAGATCATCAAATTCCAACGTACCAGTATATTTCACCATTCTTATCTCATACCGAATATTACAATGAGTGAATTGGTATGCAAGATTTTTGGATAAACTGTGTGTGATTTTTATATAAAAATCACACACAGTTTATCCAAAAATCTTGCATACCAGCATCATGGACTGTGGAAACAAAATGTTATTAAATGAGTGAATTGTTAGTTTCTATTTTAGTTTGGATAAGAATCACTCACATCAACTAAAAAAGACATCCTTTTTTCTAAACTTGTACTACTCCCTCTTCATTATCATTTATTTTTGTATACTTGAGGGAAATTTAGGTAATAAATTGTGGTAACAATGGCTAAGGAGAAATGATTAATTATAAGTGGGTGATCCCACAATACTGGTTTACAATTTTTTGCCAAATTGGACATTGAACTAATTTTTTCTAACTAAATCTTCACTTTCGGGCACCTATAGCAGCTAAACTGTAAAGAATTTGAAGGTGATGCAAACTAGTGATTTGTGGAATTTTGTTTATAGATTATAAATATATTTTTTTCAAAATTGTTGGAATCAAATTGCACTTCTTTTTCCATCTCCTTAAAAAATTAGTCTTTTTCAGTAAACACCATTTTTAAGGAGTGATGCTCACCATATACAACATAACATTTTTTCCATGAAGGATAAAATTCTAATTTTTTCAAATTTAGATTTGTAACTATGATGTCTAGCACTTTCATTTGGTTTCATAGTGTTTTATTGAATATTTTTACCTTAATAAATTTTTGAAGTCAAACCAATTACAATTCAGACATAGGTGAACCGTATACAACATATATTTTTTTTAATTGGATCAAGGACACCAATATCTAGCCTCCACATATTTTTCAAAATTTTATTTTGATAATATGCTATTTTTCCACATGTGCAGAACAAAGAGCTCGATTTCTAGTGAAAAACCTATATTTAATCAAACTAAAAAAACAAATACATAATAAAACCAAAACATATTAGAATTATATTCGTTGGATAGTTCGTTCCAAGGACTACCATCATCTAGTTGGGTCTATGAATTCTCCTCCATTTCAATCCTCAACTCAAGCTTCAAAGGGAAAAATTCTGGAGATTTTTGGTGCCAGAGGGAAAGAAAGGGGGAAAAGGGGGGTTCAAATGAACCCAGGTTCAAGCGAATCCCCCTTGGAGGTTTGCTCGAACCTGGGTTCACTCAAACTATGGTTCGATTGAACCCCCCTTTCCACAAAGTTTCCCTTTGTTTTTTATTCCAGGAAATGAGAAATATGTGGGACCCATCATTTAATAAGGGGGTTCGCTCGAACCCCAAAAACCAAAATTTTCACCATGGGGGCATTTTTGGCAAATTTCCTTCCTCATTGGAATTGTAAACCTATTTTGAGGGTTTACCAAAGCGTAGAGTTAAAGTTGAATGGGTTATTTTTGTTTTGAGGGATTGTCATTGCTTATGTTTAATGTTCATTGCATGCAAAATTGTAAGAGAGAATAGTCGAGAATTCTTATAAATATAGAGAAGTTTATGTATCTTTCTTTTATCTTGATTTTAATTACTAGTAGTTGCACTAGAGGAGGTGCAATGGTCACACCAATTAAATTTTAAATTATAATTTATATTTGAGATGATTCAAAAATTTGGGTACAAAAACCAAAAAGACTTAAATTTAATAATCTTTTTAACAATGAATAAATTGGACTTCACTATTTATGTAACTTAATTTTTGTAGAAGGGTTTGAAATATAATTTTCTCTCTTCCATGTGCACGTGAGTTGGTTGTATATGTTGGAACTTATGTGGGAGTGAAAAACATCAGAATGTAGTAAATGATCAAAAGACTGAAATGAAAGATTGCTTGAAGGAATACAAAAGAAAGCAATCAAAAGATAGAAATGAAAGAATCCTTGATGAAATACAAAATAAATACTTAATTAGAAGACATAAATGAAGGATTGCTTTAAGGAATACATAAACAAAGGTGGGTGGTTATCATAAATCTAAAGCACAATTAGGAGAGAGGAATTTTAAAAATCATGAACATGAGTGACAAACCAAACAAATATGTGTAGTTTTTTCCAAATGAAAAAGGTTTTTGTGATAGGGTATTCTATTAGAAAAATTAGAATAGAGATCTCTTCATCTATCTATTGCATAATTCCTTATCTATGAAAATCAAATAGTAAAATGGCTAGAAAGACATATGCCATTCTTCATGCATGAAAAATTGTATAGCCTTATAATATATATATACACATACACATAGAGAGAGAGAGAAAGAGAGATATAACTTGAGCTTCAATATTTCATGAACACTAACTCTAAATGATATGTACAAATTAATGGCATCATGTAAAATTTTTGAAAACAAAAATTAACCTTAATCAGGTTTAAATAATCATCCTATGTGCTTGCTTAGGGACAAGAAAATCCCTAAATGATATAATCAGTGGTTATGTATCTTACGTCTTTTGCATTTGTAAGAAATGTTGAATATAGGCCCAATGCATAGGATTAGAGAAATTGAGGTAGGAAGACATAAAAAACTAAATGAAGAACCTATTCCCCAATTTTGTTCTTATCAAGGAATTGATCTGTCTAATATATAACCTGCACCAACATTAAAAGTATATACTTAAATAACTGTAACTGCAAAAGGAACATCATTAAGGAACATATTGTCACTTCTACCACCAATTCAAAAGAAACTAAAAGTCCAATTCATCATGGTTTGATTCCTTAGAAGAAAACTACAATACAATTCATGAAGAACTAAGAAATGAAATGATAAATCTATCTCTATGAATTGAAGACTCTAATTTCAAATACACGCATAATAAGTAGTCATAGTGCTAGCAGATTCTCCATGAAGCTAGTTGATGTGATTTTTACTACAATGTTACACATCTAAAACTAAGATAGTTTTTGTTGGAAAAATTAATGAGTACAAGGTATGAGTTTTTAAATCACATGCAACTATGACCAGATTAGCGTAAGAATGTAATTTAAAATACATACATAATAAGAAGTCACATTTCTAGTAGAGTCTCGAGGAGCCAACTTTATTTGCATGTTAGTGTTTTTGAAAATATACTTATTCTTGAAGCAAAGCCTGACCCTGTTAAGCAAACACATCCAACATCAACAAAGGTCAATTTTCTTTTACATAAATAGCTTGATGATTCCATCACTATTGAGAATTGTAATTGAGGGTGAGCTGTTGTTTGTAGTGAATTTATAAGTAATATAGAATTTGAGTAGACAAGGGAGTGTTATACATACATGTAATTGATGTTGAGGAGGAACCAATCTTGCACCTTCCATGTATTGCCTTATCTTTTTCCATTTCAACTTGTATTGGATTGAGATATTGGAAATTTTGTTTAGAGAATATGTTTTATTTTTTTAGTGTCCACTTGCATACCAAAAAGGTTTGAATGAGTTAGTGAAGGGGAGAATAATTAGTAAAGAAATATTTTTTCAACTATGTAGTGTAAATTAATTTGAAAGTTAATGTGAAAGAGATTGGATTGGAAAGTGTATACCTCATTTTGTCATAGTGAGAGTAATTGTAAGCATTCCTCCTCTTATTTATGATAGTTGTGTATGGATTGTTTTGCACTCTAGAGTACTGCTCAAATGAGAACATTAGTTGAATACAAAGTCCATTTAATGATTTTACTCTTGATATAGCTATAAATGTTAGTCCTTGTCTTTCTATTTTACCAATATTGATTGTTGCTCTTTGTAGGGTCAGGCATTGGGATTTATGTATAGTAATTGCCCATGCCATTGTTAATGGAATTTTCCTATGATTACCTAGTGATATAGGTATAGCCTTTGAATCACTTTGGTTCCAAGGTGGCTCGATATAGTTATTGATTATTACTACAACGTACATTGGAACATCTAGTGGTTTTGAGCCTAGATTGTAAACAATATCAACAACCTTCCCAAGGGATCCATTTACAAGTCCTGCTTGAGTTCATAAGTTTGTTGCTAGCATTATTTGTTGGCCTTTTCATAATAGGAGTTCTTTTTCAAGTTGGTTATCTTGAGCATCAATGTTTGATTTATTTTTTGTGTTTGTTGCAATACTTATTGCAACTAGAAGGTTTAGCTTTAGCATTCTTTTGTTGTGTATTTTCACTAAGTCATTTTTCCAAAAAGGTGAATGAAGTTGTCAAATTCTTGCATTTCAATAACTGTAAATATTTTTTTTGTGTGGGTCATTAACATCTCCCAATCTTGCTGTGTTGGTTATGCATTGTGTAAGTTTTTTATTGTTTCACAAAAGTGTGTTTGAGTTGGATCATCACCTTGTTGATGAAACATTGTTTATAATGTAACAACCATAGTAAATTGTTCCCATAGCAATTTGGCATTGGAGTGTGATGTGTAGATGGGTTTGTCCATGACAGGTTGTAGTTGTGTTAGGTCACCTATTAGAAACAACATCAAAGTTGAGGTTTTGTTTTTGGGGAAATGCTTCACGTAGACTACTATCTATCTTTAATAGTAGCTTTGGGCCTCAGAAACTCATTTCATCTATGAGGATGTACCAAGGTATGTGTTTCATTTCTTCTTGAAATCTTGTTAGTGTTTTTCCTTGCAATGGTTTTATTTCTTTTATTGGAATCATAAGTGTTGAATGTATGGCTGATGCACATATATTAAATGAATGTATGGTTGATGCATGTATATTAAATGCAGTAATTCCTATGGGAGAAAAAAGCAAGTAGTTGGCTCTTTTTTTGTGGTAGCTTACTTTGAAGTGAATTTCTTATGCAAGAAATAAGGTATGATTTTCCAATTCTTGCAGTTCCTTGAATGATCATATGCAAGGGTTTTTTTAAGGATCGATCTTTGTAGTGGTTTGTAATTATTGTGAGTGCTACTTTTTTTTTGGTGATAATGTGTAATTTGGCACATTGAAGCTAATAGCCATGTTTTCATTTTAGCTACACATTTTATTCATCTTTATGAAGTCAATTGTATTGGGATGTAAATATGGGTGTACACTATGTTGATCCCATTCATTGTTGTTATCAAAATCACACCTACCACGTATTTGGAGCTCATCTAGATTGACATTGTTAGTATGTCCCATTTGTGACAACAATTCCCATTCATTCAATTGTAATTTATCTATTGTGTTTGCCTCAATACCACTATCTTCTTCCTCTTCACTATTATCTTCCATGTCAATTGTGTGATTAACGTGCCATACATCATATGCATTTTTATTCATTTGGTTCCAATTTTTTATTATTGTATCTTTAGTAAGGCCTCTATGTCATTTTGTATGTCATGAAAAGTATTGTATAAAAGTAATTCACTCCAATGGAATGTTTCATAATGTTTTGAATCGTTCTTTGGAATAGTATAGAACTTTGGGAAAACATTGATGATTTCTTTTTGTTTCCTCTCTTTCCATTTACATCCTTTGCGAAATGAAGAATGGGAGGAGGATCTTGCAGATTCAAGTAATGTTATTGTATCTAGTTGTGGAGGGTGTTGCATATAAGAATGCAAGTAGCTTGATTGGAGTTTGTTGTCATTTGTTGTTCTTGTGAAGCATTGGAATACTTTTCGTCCAACATTCAATGACATAAATGATTGGTTATAGATGACAAGGGGAAATTTTTGGAGAATATGACATTTTTCTTGTGCTCCAATATCATGTTCAACCACATGTTTTGTCATAAATTTTCTATATGCTATTAAAGCTTCATCTTCAAGTTTTTGATTTGTACCTATTCTTGTAAGCATATTAACACAACTCTTTGATTTTTTCTCTGATTTTGATGCATACTTGGAAATGTATTTGAGAACAAGTGTTCGTGGGATGAAAAGTTGGAAATCTATATTTTCTCTCCATATTGAAATCATTTTTAGGTTATGCATGTTTAATCTATCATCATTTCTTGCTAGTTCATAATTTTTTTGACCATCATTGTCACAAGATAATGTAGAGATAATTTTTTCTTTCCATGGAGCTCTGTATCGACATTCTATTTTTTCCCCCTTCTTATGTAGGCATGTTCCCTTGGTGCATTTTGTGTGCCTTTGGACATGATTAATTAACTCCTCATAGTCATCAAAGGGATTTGCACTAAAGATCTCAGTTGTGTTTAATAAACATGGATCATTAAGTGTAGATCGATGTGTTGTGTTGTTGCCATGAGATATAGTACGAGGGTTCCAAGCAGTGACATATTTTTCAAAGAATTATCTTTCTATTTCCACTTCTAAGTTATCTTTCTAGTCAAGTTTTTCCATGTCTAGAGCATTTTCAAGCCAAAGGAATCCATGAACATGTGTAGTCCCTCAATGTTTCCATTTGTACTTATACCAATATTCTTTTGTATGGAGGAGCTTCTCAATGACCTCATGAAATATTGTGAATCATTGATGTAGATATAGGGATGTGGTATGGGGG
Organism: Sequoia sempervirens; assembly: GCA_007258455.2. Classification (NCBI taxonomy): domain Eukaryota; kingdom Viridiplantae; phylum Streptophyta; class Pinopsida; order Cupressales; family Cupressaceae; genus Sequoia; species Sequoia sempervirens. The sequence goes on from VDFB02179234.1 coordinate 61,505,936, forward strand.
TTATTGATTATGTTATCTGTGAGAATTTTATTTGATTGCATTGTAAATTGTATGTCATTTGTGAGTAGTCATTGTAAATATGGCCATTTTGTATTTTTTGCACTTAATGTGAAGAATAGAGTGGGTGACCCTCTTTGGTTGATCATATTTGTTAGCTTTACATGACACTTGTTCCAATATGGTCTTGTCCCTCTCATGGTAGATCTGAAATGCATAAGTTGCTCAGCTAACTATTCGTCGGGAAGATTTTTCAAGTGTGTATGAAGGTTTTCAATAGTTGTTGGTATGTTTTCTTCTAGATTTTTTTTTAAGGAAAACTTTTGCAAGTCCTTGGCTATGGTGACACATCATAAGGTTGGAGATAAAATATTGAAACCTTGGATGCCTTCCAAATATTTGGTCATGGAATCTCATTAAATCTAATGCATATTCATGCATTTGTACTTCCCTAATTCATGCTTGCATTTGTAGTGCTTTTCCATTTGGAAAGAGTGTGGGAAATGCCATATCAAATAGGCCTTTAGTATTGTATTCATTTATTGGAGAAGAGCTTATTTCAGGCCAATCAATAGTGTTATTTGTTGGGTGTTCAATTTTTAGTGTTTGTTTAATGATTTTTGGCTCATGATGTCTCCCTAGTAGGCTTACCATAAATGACGATGTGTGTGTTGATGCATCTTGAGCCTATTGATTGTTAGCATCAGATTCATTGTTTGGTACCACTATTTCTTTGGAAAATTCTATGGTGTGAAACATGTCTAAAATTTTTGTACTTGTTTCAGGGAGTTGTTCTAAGTAGGATGCATTTATTTCAACATCATTATAGTATGGGTCATATTTTATCTTGTATTGTAATGCGTCTCTAATACGATTCCTACTTACATAACAATTGTAATAGTTTCCTTGTGTATGCAATCTTTGAACTATTAGGACATCTAGGTCTGTAATTCTATGTGGAAGTATTTTTGCAATACTTTTTATGTCCTGTGGGAAGCTAATTTTTTGGCCATTGTATTTATATTCCCCCCCATGAGTGTAGGTTACTTGTAATATCGGGTTTATCCTTGCTATGAGCATCTCTTCTACTTGACTGAGCTTTTACAACATAGGAGGTTGTTCTCTTGGGTCCATATTATTAAGTGATGAAAATTGATGAATGCCTTTCTCATTGAAACATCATTTACAAATACAATTATTGTTTGATGAATGAACAAGCATGCCAAGGTAGCATTCCTTACATATAGTGCATGTTTGTAAGTTTGATACTGCATCTATTCTGTGTCAATCTTTTTTTTGATGCGGTCATGAAGTTACCCTTGTTATTCATTGATGGTGTAGTGTCTGTTTCATTTGGTGTTTGTGTTTGTATGTTTTGCAGCTGACAACGAGCAATAATTTCCTCTTTATGACAAGAATAGTACTCTCAACTTCTTTGACAACTTTATATTTTTTTATGATTGGGTTCAGTTTGACTTTCTTTGTTGCTAGTATCCATCATCTGTAATTCAAAATAGTAGGCATGATTACTAATAGTCATGAGAAAAATACATGGACTAATACATAACTATTTGTTTGTACATCTGCATATGAAATTATAGGGGTTGGAAAATAATTGTTAAAAATAAATTATAGGGGTTGCCACAAATCTCAAGGTTCTATGAACAACGAAATCCAATGTTGCAAAACATAGACCATACTCTACATCACAAGATTAATTTTGAGTAGGTTAAATACAAGGAATATGTGTCATAGATCTTGCTTGGTTAGGAGAGTTTAGAAGTTTTAGGTGAATCTCTGTACTACAAATTAGAGGCAGGGGTCTTTCAAGAAGCAAACTTATCTTTTCAAATAAAACAAGAAGAATATGGAAGAGGAAATAGAGGCTTGACATAAGAATAGCACGATTTTGGAAGAAGAATATTTTGCTACTATTGTGGAATTCCAGGACACTTTACCAAAGATTATAGGTTGAGGAGGCTAATATTGAACACAAGAAGAGATTAAGTGAAAATTACAATAAAGAAGATTGTAATGAAGAAAAACCAATCAAAGGCACTGAAGGTTCAAAATTCGCAGTGCCCTCTCTATAGAACTTACATCCAACGATGTTTGGTTCATTGACTTAAAAGCATGACAACACATGGCCTCCAAAAATACAAGGGATTATATGAAAGGTAATGAAAAGTTAGATAAAGAAATTAGGAAATATTTGTGTAGTTGGACTTATGGGGAAAAAATCAGTGTTTAAGGATATTTATAGTTGGATGGAAATAGTTTGAAGCAAGGTTGTCAGTCCATCATTGGCTTTGTCCTCTAAGGGTTTCTTTTAGGATCAGTTTTAGGATAAATATGATTATGATTTTGCATGGTTATTCAACTTAGATTAAGCAATTATTGCTATGGTTTCCCTTTGGATTCATTTTTGTAGATTTACTTTGGGTTTCAAAATGAAGATGAAAATGGTATTGCTTTGTGGGTGTGCTAAATTTTGTAGTTTGACTTGAGGAATTTTAAAGAAGAATAAAACTGAGGTCTTGTAGCTCTTCCTTATTGAGAATAAAATAATAAGGGTGGTGTTTTCACTATTTAAAAGTTATAAAAGATAGAAAATAACTCTAAGAAATGCAATTCTAGGACATTGGCCAATTATAAACAGTAACAAATTTAAAAATTGAAAAGGATTGAGCAAATGAAAATAATACTTTCAAAACTTAGTGCCTAATGGTATTCAAATTTGCATCTAGAATGAACCCTAATACCTAAAGCACCATAAAATTACTACAATACTAAAGAAAATTAAAACTTAAAACAACCAAGTAAATGTTAAATTTGTTTCATAGTTCAAAAAACTCTACATAAAGAAACAAATATGAATCAATAGATAAAATGATAGGACCTATATTTATAGTTCTGTAGTTACAAAAATCTTAGAAACAAGCCTTTGATAGATATCCCAATAGTGTATATAAGCAATGATCTGCAATGTGCTCTATGCATGCAATTTTACATAGCCAACAACATGGTCTAGAATGCCAAATGTTGAAAATAAAGAAAAAAATCTTTCTAGAAATTGAAAATAATTCAGATATCGATTTAAGTTAATGTTGTATAAAATGAGGCAGAAAAGGAACTATCAAAGCTAATAAGAAGGTGACATGGAATTGAACCAGTCTTAGCTTGATTATCAACAAGAGTTGCCATGTCCTTTCAACTTTTTTGTAAGAAAGTAGTATATAAAGAGGGGGCCCTTCCCTATTCAAGATGGGAATGCCTCCAAATGAGTTTCAAAATTTCTACATAAGAATTGATTAAGTTATAATTATTAATGATGACATTTACTTAGGCTTCCTCAAGTATCAACACTAAAAATAATAGTTTCCATTCATATTGAGATTGAAAATAATATAGATTCATTAGATGCAATCTACAATTATGTGATGTGAGACTTAGACTATTATCCAATTAATAAACAATCTAGTGCACCATGCCACAACCAAAAAAAAAGAGATCCATAAGGACAACACTCAACAAATGCTCCAATATCACAAGGTTCAAACATATTATTATCCCATCAAAAGCCAAGTTCCAAAAAAGTTCTCCAAAGGCTTGACAAAATCCATGTTGCCAAATTCAAAAATCTATTTGGATGGTTAAGGGAAATTATCATTGAGTGATGTTAATGTAAATAAATGTTTATTTCTTAGTTCCCCTGAGTCAATACTATGGAAATCTTACTATTAAAATATTTCAATAGTGATAGGCAATAGCTTTATGGGCTTAGTTTGGAACCAAAAGTTAATGAAGAGATTGCTTACTCTATAATGAAATCTAATTAATTTTTCTAATTAGTACTTACAACTTTTGATTGTAGAACTATAAAGAATGAATGTTCATTTTCCTTGATGTAACATGAATAAAAAAATATTCACTCTTCCAAAACTAAGATATAAGTTCACATTACTTTTTTTTTTATTTTGTAATCTTGAATGGCCAAATTTATATTACTTCACATCAATGCAACACAAAATTACGATTTAACTAATTTAACTTTATGTGTTGGAGGGAAGATCATTGTGATTTTAAAAATACTAATATATAAAATTATTTATTTATAAG
>VDFB02179234.1:61510151-61677102 GCA_007258455.2 Sequoia sempervirens
TCTTTAGTTTCTAGGTGCACTTCTATTTCATCTCCACTTTACTGTTCTGATTTGAGTTCATTTTTAGGCCATTTATTTAAGTCTTGCATATCATTTACATTTCTTGTCTTTCCAAGCCATAGATTGGAGGTGAACCCACTTTTAGCCTTTAATTACACCCTAGGAAACTTTATTGTAGATATATTTTCCCAATTCCATCCTTATATTGATATCTATAGGGTTTCCTTTAATGAAACTTGAAGGAAATAGGTGGAGGAACCTTAATACCCCTTTAGTTCCATCTCCCAAAAGGGAGAACTCTATTTTTGAGGTTTCAACAATTACTAGTCTAAAAGTGCAAGTTGAAGAAGGAAAAAGTGTTGTAGAATATCTAAATGTAAAGGTGAAAATAAAAACTAAAGAATGTCCAAATATTTAACAAGAAGTTGTCAATTTGAGATCAGATTTGGATAAAGAAAAGTGCCAAGAAGAAAAATTCAAGAAGAGCTTTATCATGCTTGATGAAATGATTAAAAATCAGAAAGGATTTAAGGATAAAGGTGGATTATGGATTGAAAAAGGAGAATTTTGAAAAGAAAATCAAACACCAAATATTGAAAATAAGAACAATGAACAAAAGAAGATTGAAGAAAAAAAGACCAATGGAAAGCAGGTCTAGAATTAGATGAATGAAGTCAAAAGACCACCAATCAAACAACCAAATGCACAAAGGTACCCATGTTTTAATGGTTTATATTATTCTTGCAATAGATTTGGACATAAGGCTATAGAATGTAGAAGTTAAATGAATCAGAATGTTCAATCTTTTTTGGGTTAGTGTTTTACATGCAAAAGATTTAGTCATAAGGCTAATGAATGCAAAAATCAAATGATGAATGGCTATACCAATTCTATGATGTTTCAATCTTTCAATGACTATTATTATACATGCAATGGATTTGGGCATAAATATAATCAATGTGGATCCAAAATGTATGGAAGTAAGCTTGTTCAAACAAATGTCATATGTTATAATTGCAATAGACCAAGACATATCTCTAAGTTTTGCAAAAGCAAGAATATGAAGGATAATCTGGTAAAGAAGAATGATTCAATAAAAAATGTTGATCTATTAGAAACAAAGAATGAGATGAACAAGATCTAGAAAAATGAAAGAAGAGAAAAGGGTTAAGGTTGAGTGTGAACTAGCATCTATTGTAGATGTTTCCTTCATAAAATTAGTTAAGAGTTTTAACTTAGGGGGAGCATTAATATAAAATAATTTATCCCCTACCAATGAAATGGTGTTCGTGCTTAAACACATGGATATGAAGTGTGGGTCAATATTCTTGACTTGTTAGAGAAAATATTGATGGAAACTATAATGTTGTAGAAGTCTATGAAGCATTTGGAGTTGACTGTGTAATAAAGTTAGGGTTTGATAACTTTATCAATTGAAGCATTCAATGAGAATAGAGTCAATTGCTAAAAAGGTTTATAAGTGATTTCACTTAACCAAAAAATTATTTTCAAATGAGAATTCAATGAGAGCAAACTAGATAAGGAGAAAAGTGTTTGAAGGAGATCATAATTTCTTGTGAATAAAACCCTAATCAAAAGGCGATTAAGAGGTATTTAAAATTTAAATTGTTCACCCTAAATTTTGAAATTGATTTGAATTTTTTGGAAAACATTATATACATTACAAGTTTTAGAGGTTTTAGATTGTCCTCATCCCAAATTCAAACAACACCTTGATAAATCGATGGAAAGGGATCCAGATGGAGCATTTTCACACACTCCTTATGGTGTGCTCCTTGCTGAGGATATAAGGATTTATATTCATGCTAAGTTGGAAATGCATAATCATAAAAAGTTGGTTGATGTGTGGTAAAATTAACTCACTAGAGATGAGTTTGAGTTGAAATCATAATTTGAGGGTTTGGTAGAGAAAAAACTAGATGTTTGGACTAATTTCCAAAAAATTTCTTATGTTGATGAATGGGTGAGATACTTTGGGTTGTATTCATGATAAATCCCTCTGGTTGTATATACTACATTTAATAAACAAGGAGGTAGTTAGGGTTATTAGAAGATTGTGCTCAATGAGACTAGTTTTGGCATTAAAATCTATGAAAAATGAATTGGTAATGGAATTAAATGGTACAAAGTATGAAAAGAGGGCTTTAATAGTCAAGGATATTGTAGATATGGCAATCAAGTATGATACCATGATGATTGGATATAACATATGTTTTACCAAGGGATAAAATTTTGTGTCTGCAACTGCGAAAAACATAACATCTACTCTTTGTGGGGCACTCAAAATCCTCACCATCACAAATCAAAAATCATAGCAATCTAATCTCTAAAGGAAAGAACTCCTAAGAATCAAAGTGCAAATGAGGAAAAATGAACCCTAATGTCCTATTTTAACCCCCCAAACCCTAATTTTTACCTTGGGAACCATCCTAGGTTTAAATTTTGAGCACCATGAAACATCTAAAGCCATAAATGTGGGCCCTATAGCCCAATTTTTTATCCTCTACACATTTAAAATACAATAAAACTTTGTCACGAGCCCACCTAGAAAAGTACTTTTTTTTGTCGACCTCTCAAGGGGGAAACCCAACATTGGATTATCCTTTCGCTGATCATCATGGCAATGTGGTGCATATTAAAATTTTTCAAATATTGATCTAAGAATTGAATTCTTTGAAACAATAGAACCAATAATTTTTCTCAAATATGGGGAAAATGTAGACATGTAAAAATGGCTTAACATATATCACACATCCTAAATTGGATTTTTTTGGGATTAAGGTGTCTCAACCTTAGAGTCTTAATATTGATTTAATTGATGTATTATTGTATTAATTTATATTATTTAAATTCCTATGGTGTCATGGGCATGTGCAGGATCATCATGGAAAAAACAGGCCCTTTAGTGGCAAAAAATTTAGAAAAATCAAAGTTAGGCAACTTGACATAAAATTTTGAATAAGTTATCTATATTATTTTAAAAATATGTAAAAATAGAATGTATAGAAAATTGAATGTAGTTTCTAAACTACTAGGTTTGTTTTAAAAATAAATAATCTATTTGGTGAAAATTTGAAATTTCAATGTAGTGGTACTTAAATTTTAGGAAATAATAAGAAGTACGTGTTTGTTTGACCACCCTAACCACAATAAAATGATAATATTTTTTTTATAATATTTTTAGATATAAAGAGGACTCATGTCCCGGTGTGATGCATATTTTTTTGTAATTTGTTTCCAAGTAAATAATTAATTATGAATTTTTTATTACAATTTTTTTAAAAATATAAAAGCTCATATGTCTGACCACCTTAACTTGGTCAAAACTTCATGAAATTCAACCTTTATTTTTTTAACCCTATAGTATGCGGAGCATAGAATGTGACACATGTTTTGGATTCAAAAAATGTGATACCGTTTGAAAGCTATAGATATTTTTCAATTAGCCTATCAATCAAGACTTTAGTCATAATTTGAATAGAAAATGAATAATAATTACTTATTAAATTCAAAGTAAAGCATAATTAATATTGGTGGAATGTTGAGAATCTCCTTTTAAAACCCTTTTTGTTTCATCATTTTTGGGTAAAAAATAGTTGTCAGCCACATACCCATCATATTGCTACTTTTTGGCCCATCGTGATCCTACACCCACCCTCATGTCACAAATTGGGACCCACTAGTTGGGTGGCATCCTCGTTGGAAGTGACTAGATGACGCGTCATCATCCTAAGTGGAAATAGACATCCCTTTTTGGAACCATTGACTTATGACAAATTGTATGATGTGTCATAAGGCATCTTAATGCATGGGTGAAAGTTGGCACCCACGTTGGGTTATGACAGGCTATAAGAGAATCGGGTATTCTTGGTCAATTATGATATATTATCTTACATCTGTAAGTGCTCTTAGCTATGATAGATTCTATGATAGTTGTAAGATGTGTAAGACATCTGTTATAAGATATTTTTAGCATGTTTTGGGTGCCCAATATTGAGGAAGGAATATTTGCATGTTTGACCATTGTAAGGGGTGTAAGGGAATATATTACATGTGTCCAAATGCATGCCTATGAAGTGGGATATTGTTCGATGTGGATTTGGATTCCCCTCTCCTTCCAGATGATTCTTGAAGCTTGTATCACTCTATATATCGAGTGCCTTGCATTGTAGAATGTATATAGTTTGTTTATAGGTAATGAAGTGTTGTTGGTATCACTCTAAAATAGGTGTTCATTTTGAAGAACTTGTAGAAGTCTTTATACTTGGGGTAGTTTTATAATTCATTTTGAAGTAATATGATAGTACTGTGCTTTTGGAGGGTGGGGTTTTTTTTACCTAAAAATGGTTTTCCTAACATATATTTGGTGTCACTATTATATGTGTTGTTGTTGTTCTATTCATTTATTCTCTATGTGCTTCTCTTGTTGTAACTGTTTAAAGGTGTTAAAACAAAGTTTTTTAACTATCCCCTACTTATATTAGTGTAGGAAGTTGTTTCTGATCACTCAATTTCCATTCAAATTTTTCCATCATCAACATCATTATCATTAATACAACTGCATTTCATATAATTTTCACTAATTAACCATATTTCTATCTATTAATTGAATAATCATGCATTATCTAATTAATTCACTATTTCATCATTAATCTAACTTTATTCTTTCTAATTAATTAAATAAACACAAGTTATTTAATTATGTCACTAATATAACTTATTCATCTAAATCAATTAAATTATTATCATTAATAATATATTTAAACCACTTTCCCTTCTCTAAATTTGAATAATTAAATCAATTATTCAAAACCACTAAACATGGTCAACAAATATATATATATATATTTGTTAAAGTCAAAAACAACTTGTACATTCATCTCCAATATTAATTAATTATTAATTAATTAATACATCCTCAAATGTCTTGATTGAGTAAACATGACCATTGTTTTCTCAATCTATTTCCTAACTCGACCTAACTTTCTCAATTCCACTAAATACTCAATCTGAATTCTTTAATCCCACTAATCATTCCAATCTAATCCCACTGATTATTATATTAATTTATTTAATTGGATCAGTCAAAGGAGTTAACTAACCAATCTATTTCCTCTCAATGGTTCTCATCTGTTGATCATGATCTTTCATTATTGAATCTCGATTGTTCATCTAAGACCAAAAATTTTATAAAAAAACCTTATTCCTTATAAAAAAGGATTGGAGAATCTAGAGAATTTGTGTGAAGAGGTCATGCTTAATTGACTATCAAATTCTTAAGAGAAAATACTTACATCTTTGATCACCATTAATATACCTTTTAAAGCTTTTGCACAAAAATGGAGGCTTCATATTGATCCAAGAAAATACATCAATATGAATACACTTTGACATGGGGTGGTAATATTGTAATTCATGAATTCAATGCATGTTCTCTTTCATGATTGCATTGCTTGTTGAATTCATCACATTATGAAATGTAGAAAATTGTCACTCTATGTTTTGGAAGATAGAACTAAAGGGAGATTAGGGTTCCTCCACCAATTTCCATCAAGTTTCATTCAAGGAAACCATAGATATCTCAATCTAGGGATGGAATTAGGAAAAGAGATCTATAATAGGGTTTCCTAGGGGTGTGATTAAATACAAAATGGGATTCACCAGCAAGAAAAGGTTTGGAAAGAAGAAGACAAAATTATTATGCAAACCTAATTAAATGACCTAGGAAATGAAACTAAAAATCAGGACAATGAACTAAGAATGAACATAGGGGTACCTGGAAGAGAGATGTGATCAAAAAAAGATTTGAAACCCTAAAATTTTTACTTTTAATGCTCACTAGGACTCATACACTAGACTAGGTGATTTAGTCTGAAACTAGGGTTTCTAGGTAGAAAATGGAATCTCTTAGTGATTGATCTAGATCTTCTAAAACTAGAAAAAGTGTTGTGTTGGGACTCATACACCCAATTGGAGATTTAGTCCTAGCATTATGGTTTCGATAAAACTTTATAATCCTCTAGTGGTCTGCTATAGCTTCTTTCTTGCCAAATCTCTGACTCTGAAACCTTGAATTCTGGACTGTAGGTGACTTTCTATAAAGATGACAACCTCTTGAAAACTTAGCAAATTTACTCAATATTACAACATAGTTTTCAAAGGATCTTCAAGCTCCAAAATAACTATATTTCAATCACACATGTAGAGAGAGTAAAACTTGTTGATTGTTAGAAAATAAGGGTTTTCCTTCATCAAACCATGTTTAGGTAATTAAACCTTATGATGAAATAATGAAACATGACCAATGATACCTTGAATTATGTATTCAAATGTAAATATGCAATCTAATATGAAGCGGCCATGAAGAATGTAGATCTTGATCTTGAATTAGATATGGAATGATGCTTAACTTGGATTGTGAATGCTACATCACAACAGTAGCTCAATAACATGCTTGATGCTTTATGTCTTTGACATGATGATGGATCTTGAATTGCTGCAAGAATCTTCTTCAAATCTTCCTTTGAATTCTCTTGAAAGCTCTTGTGAACTCTTGTGAAAGTGCTCTTGATTGCTTATGAAATTATAGGATGAAACTATGTGAAATAACCTTGTATTTATACTTGTTTATGACAAATTTCTAGAAATTACAACAATACAAGCTAACATCAGATCTAAGATGATAAAATACCACAAAGAATTGAACTCAAAATGGGTCTTGATTAGAGTGGAACTCATATGCCCAAGGTGGCGTATGAGTGCTAGTGGCTCAAAATTGGGACGCAAACTCCAAGAAAGGTCTTGTTTAATGTGCAATTCATAATTATATCCCAATACCTAGGTGGGACTTGTGGAGAAAATTTTTCCTTTAGGAATTTTTGGTTTCCAACCCTTACTTCTTTGCTTCAAGATGGCTTCATGATCGAAGGTAAAAGACTACTTGTATAAAGGTGCATAATGCACCATGTGGTGGTTGTGCGACTATATATATCTCTTTCCTTTCGGGCCCAAATTGGGAGATGTGTCTACTTGGTGGGAATTCCTTCAAAGTTGTCACAAAATTTGAAATTACCCGCCTACTTGCCACGTCATCTATTTCGTCGGGTACAACCAATATCTTTAGTGGAGGGATCTTTTTGGGTAGAGTTCAACAGAGACTACAACAAAGATTGTACTTTTAGGCTAGAACCTTTGAGTCAATGTCATCATTCTTCATAGTTGATTGATCAAATTTTTCTAGATTGTGCTAAGATCCAATTGTCTTCTAACAATATATCTTCGTGTAGCTTCTATAATATCTAGAGTCATTAATGAGACAACCTAGGAATTTATGAGCAAAGATCGTTGAAATATAATCATGCTCTAACATAGATTGTGGTCAATCAGATGTAGATATATGTCATTGGTTTATCTCTACTGGTTATGGCGGTGGCTCTCCCTCCTCACTATTTAAAGGAGTTCACAATAGAAAATATAAATTTTGGATAATATTCAAAAGGAACCATCATCTAAATCTTTCAAAATAGGATAGTTTTGAAGAAGGTTTTGATTTCTTAGGGATAGGGGATTTTATAGAGCAATATTTATGATCTCTAGCATGTTATATTTATTGATACTATTGATCAGTTTGACATCCAAAATTTGTTTCTTTAGTTAATTTATTGCAAGAATTAGACCTATTAAGAAGAAATCTTTGAAATTGTGCAATTTTTGGCCTTTATCATGAATTTCATTTTTGCTTATCATTTATGCCGAGAGAACTGTGTTAAAGCCTGATATAGATAATTTGAATGATTGTTTCGCATGTTATTAGCTTTTATGGTTGATGCTATCTTTTAGAAACTAAATCATGTTCAATATACTCTTTCATTTTCTATAAAAGGATATGTTGTTGTTCATATTATGTTGTAAGAGAGGGAGAGTTTTGTAAAGATCCAAATACCCCTTTTGGTTTTTGGGGTTTCTTATTATTGTCAAAACTTAATGGATTCTTCCCATGGGGAGATTTGAAAGACTACACTATGCTTTTTGTAGCCTTTGCTGGTCATTCTTTTCCCAAAAATGAAGGGTCTATAGAATTTTGTGTCAATTTCATCAGTTATAAGGAATTGTTAAGCTTTTGAAATATTGTAAAAGCCTTAGCACATGACCATTTTCATGTTTTTCTTTGCATTTCACTTCCACTCTTACCACACACAAGGAAGAGATGACTTTCTTTAAAAATCCTATAGGTCATTCAATGAGGTGTAATTTGGTCCCCAACTTGCTAATTTTCCCATAAGGTTGTTTCGAGAGGTGCAAGCTTTAATGATAAATAGTTCTTTTTCTAGAACATGCAGTGGGACTTGAAGTTTTTCAAACGTATGATTAGAAGTCAAAAATATTTCTTAAATCAGACCAAGAGGAGAGGTTGGAAATCTAATATAGGGGCATCTAGTGGTGTAAGGGAAATCCTGCATCACCCAAAAATATTTGAATTTTCTTTTGGTAGTTTCTTAGATGTTTTTGCAATTTTGGATACCCTTTTCATCATAATGTAATTCCCCACTTTCAGTTTTTCTTTTTTTCTTTTTCTGGTCAACTGCTATTTTTAGCAGGTAGTGAAATTTGAAGGTATTTGGGTAGAAAAATTATGGGGAGGATTCAAAATAGAAAAATATGAATATTGGTGAAATAATCAGGCCGAGAGCATTCCCAATTTGAAAGATATTATAGTTTGAGTCTCCCAGAATTGCACTTGAAAACCTTCTAGATCAGATTTGAGGCATTAAATAGCCTTGAAACTTTCTAAAATTGGAAAAATAGATTTTGAGCATGTTATTAACTTTGAGACCTTTCCGACAATTGAAACGGTTCAAAAAACAGAGTCCCAGATCAAAAGTTATGGCTCCCAGAAGTTAGTGCACCTTCAAAAATGTGCTAATTTTTTAATAAGGTTTTAAATTTTGAATTTCAAATTGTAACTTGTGGCACCAAACTGCCAAAACTAATAATTCAAATGTTGTTTGGCTCCAAAACTGAAAGGGGGCTATTTATGGGGGGGATTTTCTAATTTTTGGTAGCTTTTTGGGGGAAAAGTTCACATACTCTGAAAAGGGAATTCTTTATTTTTTTGTAGTTTGCATGTATTGTAGATCTCGGGGATTGGAGATCCTCTACATGTAAGGTTTTCCTTTCTAAATAATAACAAAATTTCTCTGGTTGTTTGCATCATTTATGTTTGTCAGGTTAGCACCCTCATGAAAATCTCATGCCCAAAGTTTAAATAAGAGCATCTTCCAAAGGCCATTTTCAATACTCCTAGTTACCTACTTTGGCGCCTAGTAGGAGATGAGTTACATATTTGATATCACCTATCAGAAGAAATAGGGTAAGAAGTGTTATCCCAAAATACAAAGCTTTATCTATTCCACTAGGAGGCTGAACCTTCCAAATCAGAATACCCGTCTACCATATCCATAGGAATTTGTTTACAATGGCTCACATAGGTGCTCCCACTCCTAGAATTTTTTTAATCTAGGATAGTGGTAGCCCACCATAACCACCCATGCCCCAAGGTGTATGGCCTGCCATACTCACCAATGCTCTCAAGGGAATCCCAATGTTTTTCGGGAAGGATTTTAAGAACCCTTCTAATCATCTCCGAGACATAGCAGTGGTATGTAGAGTACATAAATTTGTAGAAGATAATTTGTATCCATCAGGTTATTGGCTATGTCTTTCAAAGGAAAGGACTGGGATTGGTATAGGGACTTGGCTTCTAGTTCCATCTGCTCTTAGGATCAACTTGGAGAGAATTTATTTGAGTGCTTCTCAGAGAAATGAGATCGCTCCTCTTTGCTACAAAAATTATTCACTATCAAGAGGACCCTACAAGAGGCCATGAGAAAATTCAACAATAGATTCCACAAAACCTAGTAGAGGATTCGTGTGATAGCCAGGCCTCCAAAAGCCATGGTGTTCATGTTCTATCTAAAGGATTTCAATTCAGACATTGCAGTCATGGTATATTCTATGGGAGGAGATACCCTGCTTGATGCATACAATCTAGTTGTGTGCACAAAAAATAGTCTGATTGACACTAAGAAGCTTCCACAACATCCATCGATGCCCATGTTCATGAAAATATATGGTTGAACCTAGGAAGAAGTGGCTCCTAGCACCTTTTCTCCTCAAATAATCAAATCAACTATATCACTATCCATGTATGTATACCTAGGTGCACAAGCAAGCATGTTGAGGTCTTCTTCATTAGTAGTAGATGTCAATGATATGAAGAACCTCATGTGGTCCTTTGTGAACGAACTAGTTGTCATTCAATGATAGAAATCAACACCTCTAAAACCTTCCATGTAGACCTATCAAGGAGGAAGGCCATCTTATAAACATAACACATATCAAGGAGCTCTGAATGAAGGAAATCAACAACGAGTGCCTACAAATTAGATAGTCCTAGTCACAATGCCACTTTAGACTGTGAGGAACAATCTGAGCAAGGATTTGGTTCTAGGTCAAAACAACCTAGTGGTAGATGAGAAAACATGGTGCTTCCCATGTAATGATAGCCATATGCCCCAAAATTTTCCAAGGGGAAATATTCAATAAAGGATAGAAAATTAGATAATCCAAGGCATGTTTCTTAACACATAAGAATATTAGTCTCCCAGAATGGAGAATGCCTACTTTAGAGTGCAAACACAAGGGATGTCCTTAGAGCAAGAGTCAGATATCTCACCAGACCAAGTAATTTTTCCTTGGATAGAGGAAGAAGATGTAGTAAATGATATTTTGATGACTAATTCCCCACAGGTATAGTCAAACTACAACACAAGGTCCAAAAGAAGGATCACTGAAGAATACATGCAACAAACTCCACAAAAACCACAACCACAAGCAAAGCAAGCCTCGCAAGTCTGAACCACTTAGCAGTCAAAAAGCTCCACCATTTCTAGAGAAAGAGGTGGAAAAAGCATTGGGCTCATACACATCATATCATCCTCTTCCAAAGACAAAAGAAATACTACCATTCAAACCTAACGTCTCGCTAGTCAGAACACTCAATGTGGTAGAGTAACTAAAGAAAGAACTTGATAATGTATCTCTATGGGATGCTATATCGATTTCAGAATAGAAGACATTGTTATAGGAGGCATTAAAGAAAGAGAAACAAATCTCACAGATAGATACAATCCCATTGCAAAATCAATATATAGAAAAGGATCCTGCATTAGACCCTCGACCTTCAAGAGCCAAGAAAAACATAAACGTCATGGACAATGCAAACATGAAATAGGTAAGCAAACCAATTCCTACCCCTTTCTTTCTAACACTTATTGTGGGGCACAATAACATGATTGATTTAGGAGCTAATACTATGGTCATGCCTAAGCAAGTGGTTGACACCCTAAAACTTAAGTACAAGCCTCTTGAGAAAGGGATCATGCAAGTAGATGAGGAGAAAGTCTTGACCAACAGTTGCATCAAGGATCTATCTTTGACCCTCTTCTCATGTTTGAGCCAAACCATCTCACAAGAAGTAGTCATGATAGACATCCCCATAGTTTTTGGGATGTGTCTTTCAAGGGACTTCATAGCAAAGCTTGAAAGATATCTAGTGCTTGATCAGTCTCATTTGATACTAGACAGACAAAGAATGGGGTGAAGATGAAGATCATTTTTGAATCATTGCACCCTAAACATATAGTAGACAATGCAATTTTATGCTTTGAAGTAGTACATACCTCCTAAAAAAGGAGACATATTGCATAGAAATCTTAGAAGATGAAGACGACATAAGTGATTAGATTCTTGAAGAAGAGATCTTGCTCAATCAGTTTATTGATATTGAATCATTTGGGAACTTCCATGCTATTGGATTGAGCCCCTCTTTAATCTTTGACAATGACCAATTCTTCTCAAAATTGGTAAGGAGCAAGAGGAACCTAGCGTACTAGGCAAAGAAAGTATATGGATATTATATTTCGATGGTGCTAAATACAAAATCAGTTCCAGAGAAGGCATTCGATTGGTATCACCAACTAGATCAGAGACCTTCAAAGCTTTTTGCATCTAGTTCCCATGCTCAAATAATGATGTAGAGTATGAGGCTTTGGTCCATGGTTTGATTCTCATAGAGTGGATGGGCATGAGGATAATACGTGTGTTCGAAGATTTAAAGTTGGTCATAAGCCAATTCCGCAAAAAGGTAGCCATGAAAAATGTAAGAATGATGTCTTATAGACATAAAATATGGGATTTGATTGAGATCTTTGATTTTTTTAACATACAGGTTATCCCATGATCCCATAATGTTGTTATGGATTAGATGGATTTAATTGGATCATACTTTGAGTCAACCCCATAATCAACAAGGAAACAAAATGCAGTATAGACCATCATTTGATTGTTAATTCTCGACAATGATAAAAATAGCAGGTTTTTGATGATGATGATTAGAATGTTGCTTTTCTATAAAATTCAGCCTGGAAAGCTTCCAATCATTCACAATCTGAAGCTAGAGGGATTTCTGAAGGACAAATGATCTAATTAAAAATAAATAAGCTCTCATGAGGCTTGATTTCTCTCAAAAATCTCTTTGAATGTGAAAATGTGAGAAATGGAAAAAAAATTCACTGCCGATGATGAAGACTATGAAGATCTTGATGTTACAAATGATAGAAAGCTAAAATTTGGAAGAGACATCTTGCAAAAGGACAAGGAGAGACTGCAAGTATTATGTGTTACATGTGATGGGGTCATAGCTTTAACCTATGACAATCTTAAAAGATATAATCCTGACACCATTTAGCATACCATCGACCTAACCAATGACTGAAAGATCATTCGACAGAAACAAAGGCCAGTAAATTTGAAGGTTGAGGCACTAATAGCAAAAGAGATCACCAAATTAATCAAATCAAGAATCATATATCTAATTAAATATTCCACCTAGGTATCCAACCTTAACCAATGTGGAAGAAGAATGGTGATATTCACCTCTGTATGAATTTCAAGGGCTTGAACAAAGCCTCCTGAAGAGATCGCTACCCTTTTCCCTCAATGGAGAAAATCCTATAGATTGTGGCCATATCAGAGATGTTCTCATTGCTTGATGTTTTTTTGGGGTATAACTAGGTCTATGTGAAGGAGGAGGACCAAAACAAAACAATGTTCACCACCAAGTGGGGAATGTTCACATACGTAAACATTACCTTCGGACTTTCCAATGTGGGTACAATTTTTCAAAGAGCGATGGATATCACCTTCAAGGGATTGATCAATTAGATCATCCTAATATATCTAGATAACCTGATTATTTTTTCAAAATACAAGGATGATCATTTTGATCATTTGGGAAAGTTCTTCTAGAAGCTTCAATAGTTTGGGATTTTCTTAAATCCTAAAAATAATGTCTTTTGAGTACCGCAAGGAAAACTACTTGGTTTTGTGGTATCAAAAGAAGGAATAACCATAGACGTGCAAGGGTTAAATCCATAATGGAGCTACCACTTCCATTCAACCAGAAGGGACTACAATCCTTTCTGGGAAAGATCAACTTCATCAGTTGGTTCATCTTAGACTTCACAAGCATCATGAGATCTATCACGTTGATGCTGAAGAATAATTTAGTGTTTAAATAGACTCCCAAAGGAAAACTTTCCTTTGAGAAAATAAAGGAAACCATATTTTTATCCCTAGTGTTAGCTAACCCAAACTTCTCCAAGGATTTCTTGGTCTACGTCTATAACAACTAACAAAATATAGCTTAGGTGCTCACTTTAGAAGGAAAAATAAAGAAGTGTAGAACATCCATTGCATTCCATTCCAAGACTCTCAAAGGATATGAAACTAGGTACAACTTTGTTGAAAAGTAGGCCTTTGCTATCATTAAAATCCTAAAGAAATTTTTGACACCTGGTATTAGCTAATAGAATCACCATCTGTTGGATGTTGTGGTTGGGTTGCTAATATGTGGTTGTTATTCATGTCAAAACTATTGGCATTAAGGTTGTATATGTCAAGGGTATTGAGAAAATTGTAATAAAATGAGTTGTAGGTTGTTAGTGATGAAGTGAAGCTCAATCTGTTGGTGAGCTTAGTACATTGATGATTAGAGGTTGTGGATTAAAGGGTTTCTTGTCGAGTATATCTAGTTTATCCATGTTAAGTTTCATACATCTGTGTGAAGATTTGATTGAGTTATGAGCAATTGTGTTCTGATATTTTTTTGTTGCTTCACTTGTTGTTCCTGAATGAAGATGATGTGATTATAGTAAGTTCAGTTGTTGTCGATGCTTCTATAGTGATTCATGATGTTTTTGGATGTTTCTAGATCATGATCTATATGTGTTGCATGTCGGTATTGATTGTTGTGCTCGCAATTGGTTATTTTCTCTTGCTTGTTCATGTTTTTCATGTTCATGGCCGACGGGGTGATTGTAGTGTGTTGTGGATCCTTGAGATGAAATTGTTTGAAGTGTTTTCATGTTTGAGAATTTTATTTTGGGTCTTTACTATGTTGTGGTTGACCTTGGTTGATTCACATTGTAACTTATTTATTGTTTCCGGCCAATAGTTTGTATATGTTTTATTATTTTGTTTAAGCCAACATGTAGCGATGTAATCTCTTGTTGTGGATATATATAAGTGATTGTTTATTCCATTTAAAGGAATGTGAATGTTAGATGTGTGAATAATTTCCAATCATTTGAAGGTAGAAGCAGAGTGTGAATAAGAGTGAGCAAAGTGTGAAGAAGTGTTCATGTGCTTAACTGGAACTGTAATCGGGCATTAGTAGATGCTATTTTCTCCGTTCAAAATCTTGTGGATGTAATCCGATTGTTTCTATAAGGAAGTGTGTCTTCCTTTGGGAAATAAGCATTGTTTTAATTGAGAAATGAGATCTAGGTAGTGTTCTTGAATGCATGTGCATTCCCCATTTTATTCTTTGTACTTTTAACAGGGTATAATCTTGTGGACTAACCTCCACCATGGTTTTTCCCCTAACAAGGTTTCCACTAAAAAATATTGGTGCTATGTGTGTTTTTGATGTGTTGATGATTTATGATTTCATGGTTATTAATCAAATCTAACAATAAGGTTAATAAGTTTAATAATTTTTAAATTTCTATGATAACTAATTCACCCTCCCTCTTAGTTGTTTTCCTTGTGTTTTTGACAATTGGTATCAGAGCCTAGTTCCTTAGAATAAGTTTAACAGCTTGAGGTGATTTGGGATGGTGACATACAAGAAGGATAGTCTGAGATTTTATGGAACAAATTATTCTCTATGGAAGACTCAAATGGAGTGTCATCTGAGATGCATTGGTGAACCCTACTGGAACATTACAAGGAATAGGTATGTTATCCCATAGAATGGTCCTTCTATTGCTACTGAGATTAAGAATGTTGAATACAATATTAGGGCTAAGGAAGCATTGTTAAGTGCCCTAACTGATTCTAAGATGACTAATGCGATGGATCTGAAGACTGCTTATGAGATCTAGAAAAAGTTGGAAAATTTGTATGAAGGTGATGCAAATGTGAAGATTGCTAAGTAGCAAAGTCTGAAAGGGAAATATGAAATGTTGGGAATGGGTGATGATGAGAATATTACTTCTTTCATGTAAAGAGTGAATAAAATTGTGTGTGGTATCAGATGTGTTGGTGGACAATTGGAAGAATCAAAGATTGTTGCTAAAGTGCTTAGATGCTTGCTTGTTGCATACAAAGTCAAAGCTACTACTATTGAGGAGCTTCGGACTATGAAAAATGTTACCTGAGATATGTTGATTGGTAAGAATACTACTTTTGAGTTGAGTGAATTTGGTGATGTTCTTCCTAAGACAGAATCTGCATTCAAGGCTACTACCTCTGGAAGGGATAAATAGAGATATGATCTAGGTGATTTTTTTTTTAGAAAGGTATTCAAGTATGAGGAGGAAATGAGAAAGATTGAATAAGAAGAGAGAGAACTAGATGAGCTTGAAGCACTTATTGTCAAGAGAGAAGCCAAAGGAGAAGGTAAGTATAAAGGAAAGTTTCCTATTAAATGTTTTTCTTGTAGTAAGATAGGTCATTTTGTATCAAGGTGTCTGGGAAGAGTTCCTAAGTCAAGACCTAACAAGCCTAGATTTCAAAGAAAGTGTTATTATGCTACTGATGAAGGTGTGGAAAATGATGAATTTGATAAAGGGAATGTAAGTGAGGATGAATGGGTATTTATTGCTATCAAGGAAAATAACCCTGTGTCTACTAAATCTACTGGTTGTACAAATGTGGCGAAAGCTGTAGCTGCTCAAGTTGAAGAGAAAGATGAATGGGTGATTGACAGTGGATGCTTTCATCACATGACATGTGATGAAATTTTGTTAGCTTGGAAAAGTATGATGGTGGTGTTGTGAGATTTGGTGATGACAAAGCAAGTGTAATCCATGGCAAAGGATGCATTTCTATCTATGGTAAGAATAATTCTAATGATGTCCTATATGTGGAAGGCCTGAAGCATAATATTTTAAGTGTTGAACAGATGGTTGACAAGGGATGTAGTCTTCAATTCAAGGATGGAAAGTGTAGAATATTGGGGAGTTCTAGAAATGTGATTGCTTCTAGTACGAAAACAAAAGGTAATATATTTCACTTGAATGTTGCTAGTAAAAGTTGTTTGATTGCTCAAGTTGATGAAAGTTGGTTATGGTATAGGAGAATGTGTCATGTAAACTTTGAAAATATTATCAAGATAAGTTCTACTCATGCTATGATAGATTTTCCTAAGTTGATGAAACCTACTAATACTATATGCAAGCAATGTTAGTTAGGGAAACAAACTAGAATTTTATTTAAGAGAAAACAACATTTTTCATATGAAGTGTTGGAGCTTGTGCATACTAACTTGTGTGGTCCTAGAGTTAGATGTTTACAAGGATATAGGTATTTCATGTTACTCATTAATGATTATTCTAGAATGATGTGGGTTATTTTCCTAAGGGATAAATCTAAAGCTCTAGTGAAGTTTAAGATATTTAAGGCTATGGTTGAGATAGAATCTATAGGTTTGAAGATTATATGTTTGAGATCAGATAGACGTGGTGAATTCACTTCTAGTGAGTTTAATTATTTTTGTGAAGAACATGGGATAAAGAGAATTATTTTTACTATAGACCCCTCAACAAAATGGAGTTGTGGAAAGGAAGAACATGACAATTGAAGAAGCTGCTAGAACAATGATGCTAGAAGGAAATTTTCATCATATCTACTATCTAGAGAAGTGAGTACTATCATGTACACTCTCAATTGGGTAGAAATCAAAGGTGATATTGGTAAGAATATTATGAGCTATGGTATGGTCATAAGCCTATTGTTAGATACTTCAAAGTATTTGGGAGTAGATGCTATAGTATAAGAGATGAAGATATAGGAAAGTTTGATGCTAAGAGTGATGAAGGAATACTTCTTGATTTCAAAGACTGAGCCTAATAGTGTGAATGAAGCATGGAAAGATGAACATTGGGTTGAAGCAATGAAAGAAGAACTACAGTAGATTGCGAAGAATGATATATGGATTCTTGTTCCCAAACCTAAGGATAAAAATGTAATTTGAACTAAATGGGTCTTTAGAAACAAAATGAATGAGAAAGGTGAAGTTGTTAGA
This sequence comes from Sequoia sempervirens, assembly GCA_007258455.2. NCBI lineage: Eukaryota > Viridiplantae > Streptophyta > Pinopsida > Cupressales > Cupressaceae > Sequoia > Sequoia sempervirens. Next base: position 61,527,823 of record VDFB02179234.1, read on the forward strand.
AATAAAGCAAGACATGTGTGTAAAGGATATTCTAAGATAGAAGGAATTGAATTTGAAGAAATTTTTTCCCCTGTTGCTAGGATTGAAGCTGTGAGACTATTTCTTTCTTATATTTCTTACACAAACTACAAGGTTTATCAAATGGATGTCAAGTTAGCATTTCTAAATGGTGAATTGGAAGAAGAGGTGTATGTTGAGAAACCTGATGGATTTCAATTGATTGATCAGGGAGATATGGTTCAATGTCAGTTGAAGAAAGCATTGTATGGACTCAAGCAAGCCCCTAGAGCATGGTATGCTAGATTGGACAAGTATTTGCTGAAGCTTGGATTTAACAAAGGTACTGCTGATAGTAATCCATATTTCAAGATTCATCATGATAAATATTTGATTGTGGAAGTCTTTATTGATGATATCATTTTTGGAGGAGATGATAGTTTGTGCATGAAGTTAGTTGATGAGATGTAGATTGAATTTGGGATGTATATGATTGGAGAGACAAAATTATTTTTAGGATTGCAAATTGCTCAAATAGATAAGGGGATCTTTATATCTCAATCCAAATATGTGAAAAATTTGCTAAAAAAGTTTGGTATGGAAGATTCAAAGCTAATTGGTACAACCATGGTGACCAAATGGAAGTTAACACAAGATGATGACTCTTCGAAAGCAAATTAGACTAGATACAAATCAATGAAAGGCGGATTTATTTATTTGACTCAAACTAGACCTGATATCATGAATGCCATATGTATTGTTGCAATATTTCAAGATGATCCTAAGGAATCTCATGTGACTACTGTGAAGAGGATTTTCAGATACTTGAAGGGGATGGTTGATTTTGGCCTGTGGTATCCTAAAGATGATGATCTTACTTTGAGTGTTTTTACTGATGCTGATTGGGCAAGAGATGTGAATGACAAAAAAGGTACTAGTGGTGGTGCACTTTTCTTGGGAAATAAGTTGATTTCATGGTTAAGTAAGAAGAAGAAAATCCATTTCTTTATGTACTCTAGAGGTAGAAGACATTGTTGCTAACAATTGTACTCAATTATTCTGGATGAAGTAGATGTTGAAGGATATTAGAGTTATGTATGATGAACCTATTACTATATTTTGTGATAATTCAAGTAAAAAATATTGGTGTTATGTGTGTTTCTAATGTGTTGATGATTTATGATTTCGTGGTTACTAATCAAATCTTAGAATAAGGTTAATAAGCTTAATAATTTTGAAATTTTTGTGACGTCTAATTCACCTCCCTCCTCTCAGCTATCTGCCCTTGTGTTTCCAACACCATCCTCATTTCCCATCCCAATGTTTAGGAATACATCACTAAAGGTGAGATAACCAAAAAGAGGGCAAACTAGATCACAAAGATCTTAGAATATGATGTAAACATTATACCAACCAAGATGGTTTGGGGAAAAGGTGTTTGTGAATACCTTGTACAAGAATTAAGCTCCCAATGGAAGAAGAGACCGACTAGGTCTATATGAATCAATTCGATTCCAATGAGTTGTGGGTGGCAGATTGGATGCAATTTATGCAAAATGGGCAATACTAGACTAGAATTCCACTCACAAAAGATGCTACTACTTACTACAAGGCACCAAGTATGTACTAATTATGGGGATTTTATTTAAAAGAAATCATGACAACATCCTTCTTCGTTACTTAGATAATCCATGAGCATAAATAGTTTTAAATGAATTCCATTGTAGTCTTGAGGGTGGACACTTATTTTCCAAGACTATTACTTTAAAGATAATGTGAGAAAGCTATTATTGGCCTTCCATGTTCTTCTAGGAAAATCACCTGGTGCAAAAGTGTACTCAGTGCCAATATTTTGTTGGCAAGCAAAAGAACTTTTCCATTCCATTGAGCCTGATTGTGACTAAAGAACCCTTTGCACAATGGGGTTTAGATGATTTTGTTGGGATAATCAATCCCATATCCAATGCAGGCTATAAGTGGATAGTCACAGTGATCAATTATTTCACAAGATGGATGAAGGTCGTCTCCCTAAAGAATGCTACAAAAACAAAAATTGTTAATTTTCTTGACGAGTTAGTGGCAAGGTTTGGTTCGAAAAGACCATCATATTTGATAATACACAAGCCTTCATAGGTTCTAGGATGTCAGAATTCACTCTAAAGCATGGGGTCTACCTCAAGACTTCATCTAATTATTACCCACAAGGAAACGAGTTATTAGAATCGACCAACAAAAAATTGATTAGGTTAATAAAGTGCTTCGATTGTGAACACTAGAAGGAATGGCACAAGCACCTACGAGATACTTTATGGGCTGATATAATTACACCTAGGTAGATCCTGAAAGCTTCCCCTTATGAATTAGTGTATCAAAAGGAGGTGGTTTTACCCATTTCCATAAAAAATCTGTCATTGCAACTATTGAAAGCTTTAGAAGTTGAAGAGGACAATAAAATGGAGGTGATATTGGTGGAAATTTTGAGCATTGAGGAAAAAAGAGAAAATGTGTATGACACCATGATCAGGCACCAGGAGATAGTCACATAATGGTTTGATAAAAGGGCCTCCAGCCCTGATTTCCAAGAGGGAAGTCTTGTGCTAAGGTATGGGGAATGTGCTGTAAAAATAGGGTAACATGCTAAATTTGACTCACTATAGAGGAACCCCTTCTGCATCCATGCATGAAAGGAAATAAACATGTACGGATTGGAGGATATTGATGAATTTTTTTTGTATATACTGGTGAATGGTATTCATCTAAAATTATTCCATTAAAGTACACACATGTTCATTTAAATTTTATAGTTATGTACCATATGTAATTTTTTTGTAAAATACATTTTTTTTTAATAAATCCATGAGAGTAAACATAGGAATAGCAAAAGGTATTAGATTTTTGTATTCATTGAAAATATTTACAATATAATAAGCATATCAAGCCTAAGGGTTCAAGAGAAGTTGGAAGCCTTCTTGTTCAAAATCATAAAGAACATTTCAAAAAAGAAAAAAGGAGGTGACACAAAAATGGTAGTGGAAATTAATGCCTCCATCTCTCACAAATAGTCAAAATGTTGCTGCTTCAGGTTTTTTTCAACAAGGCAGTAAAGGGCTTAACAACACACAACATAGCACAAACAGGCATGACACAACACAAAACTCAATCCTCGACAACCTAGCTATAAACCAAGAACTCAAAATGATTCTTCCAATCGATCCCATGCATGCTCTCCACTTTATACTTCCTTAGAAGAAAGGAGTCCATGGGTTAAGACATTGCACGATGCCTCTCCAAGTCCATAGTGTGGAAGTCCATGAGAAAGGGTAGCTAGGGAATTTCTTCCCCAAAGTTGGCGTGCCTATGGATATTCATGGTATTCAAAATGCTAACAAAAGGGATAGCTACTTGCATTTTCTCACCAAGACCATTAAGCATGGTAAATCGAACATAGCATGGATCAATTCAATAATCTAGGGCTTGGAAATGTCTAAATATTATAGGAAATTTGTGAATCAGGAGATTGTGTCTGGTTCTCATCCTTCACATAATCCTTCCCAAGAACCCACTTGATTTCCATGATGATAAGGAAATCATTCTTCCCTATCAAGCATTTTATTCTCACTACTGACTTCTCCCACAAAGGAGTTCAACAGATTTCGGCTCAAGAGCTAAATTGGGGTACTTAGGCTAAACATTATAACAATGAGCAAGCTAAAGGCCAGCAGAATGGAAAATGTAGTGAGAGAATCTTACTAACTGAAATGCTAATTCAATGATTTTTTCACTAAGTTGATATTGCTATTTATAGAAAGAGTGCATTGGAGAGCTCAACAAATGGAAAATCTATTTCCCATCATATTGTAATGAAAAAATATCAAGGTAATAGGAGGTGAGGGGTAAATCATACAGAGGATCTAAAACCAAGCCTTGAGAAATTAATTCAAGTGTTTGGAGTAAATTCTCGCATGTACCAATTGTTGCCATGTGTCCACTGTCATCACCAATTCCAGCCTACTTGCTCATGTGAAAAGACATTTCTTAAAGTGATAAACTCTACCAAATTAAATGTAAATTTCTTTTTGAAGTACCTTTCAATTGCTCAAAGTATGCTTTCAATTGCTAAAGGCACACTTTCCCTCGCATAAGGCTTACTTGTGAAAAGGGAAGTGGACATAATGTACTAATTACATTCTTGTGGTAGAGTTGGAATTCTTGAGGGATATGGATCCCACTCCACACATATTGCCTCATTGGCATCACTTAGCGAGCTAGTGGTAATGACATCTTATGACATGTACGTACAAAAATTAATTCACCAAAAAAAAGATTTTTTTTGCTAAGTATCAAAACTCTCAAGAAACTATTACTTTATATAAGTTTTTTGTAAATCCTTCTCAAAATACAATAATGGTAGAAGTGTCATTTTTTGCTCAAAAAGCTGGAGTCTCATCTACCAGACTAGGCTACACCAACATCTTTTGAAAGGATTCATATGCTAGTGCCCTAATGCTAAAAGATTGGAGTTTTTCTCATACTAAAACCATACAAGAAGACAACCCTATTAAGGAGGAAGTGGTTAAAGATTTCATAGATAAAATTTATGACCCAAAGTTCCATGTAAACCCTAAAAACCTTAGGGAAGGAGCAATGTAGGGAATGATCACCCATGGTTCAATTGAGGGTTTTGCATCACAACTCTGGTATTATGGTTTTCCTCAATTTATATTTTCCTCCATACATCCATGCCTAGAGCTCATGGATGCATGTGTAAAAAGGATAGATAAATAAATAGGGGTTATCAGTGGGAATAGGTTGAGGGTTGTAATCGATGCAACATCCATCTAGGATATGTTGTGCATCCCTATAAACTAGAATGTAGAAAGGTTCAAACACAAAAAGATGAAATATTTTTGGAGAACCAGAGGCATGGAATTAAAATTTGATTGGATGAAATAAATGAGAAGTTGGAGGGAAAGCAACTTGTCTTCCCTCTAGTATGCAAAAAGTTCAAAGTAGATGTGCATGCCATTTTTACAACATTAGCTTATATTTATGGTTTTGAAGAGGACAAAAATAGTGATGCCTTCCAAGCGGGCTTAGCTTCTATGCTCAAGAAGGAGATGAGCCAAAAGTATTTTGATTTTACTAATATAGTGGCCAAAAATATGCTGGAACAATTAAAAAATTATGGCATTGCTTTTCAATTCAAGTATTCTTTTTTTTTCTAGAAAATTCAATTTTACTTTAGAACCCTTGATATTTTAGACAGTATTTTTCACTCAATAAGTTTGATGCGGCAGGGTTATATTGGCCAATTTCACTCTAGAACCATGTACTTTCCAAAACATGGGATTATTATTCATTTGTTGATTACTTCCTACAATCAACACTTTTAGATTTGTCTTCATGCCCTTTGGGTCGATTTTCCCCCAAAGCCTTAAATGGATGAAAATCCATCCAACCCTGGTGGACTATTTTCTAGGAGCCAACTTTTCCTTCATCAAATATCATGGTTTTATTGAGGATCCTTTTAGGCTCCCTAAATTTGAAATAGATAGGACCTTCACTTTGGAGGCATGTCTTCAAGCAACTATTACCAACAAAGCCTATGGAAATGGGAGACATAAAAAGGAAGTTTAACTAATTCCTCTTACCATTTCCAAAAGTTAGGTAACACTTGTGAAAAGGGAAGAGTGGGAGGTATTGACTAGAAAATTGGCTTGCCTAGACCTAGTTCTCATTTTGACACATGGAGTTACAATCCTGTTGGACATTTTTCAACTATAAAACATGAAAGGTGGGAATATTTTGAGTCAAGGAAGAACCCAACCGAGGAGAGGGAAAATGTCTACATCAACCTAGCTTTTATATGATTTGATTGACCACTATGGCTTGACTTCTATATTCCGGTGGCAAAGTTCCAACAAAGAATTCAAATGGGAAAATTCCTTAAAACACAATTAAAGAACCTAGGATGGTTAGAAAGAAATGTGTATTTTTGGAGGTTCCAATAGGAAATTAAGAACCTTAGTGACCTATATGGATATGCTAAAGCCACAAGATGAGAAGTTTGACCAAATCTATGATGCTGAGGCTAGAACTGATGATAGTAATCCTCAATGTGATTGGGAAATTGAATCAAAGAAAGTACCACTCTACACCTCCTAGCCTCAAGAGCTTGACATGGAAAAGGAAAATGAAAGGGTTTTAAAAAAAGGCTTGTAGATCGCATCTTCCACTAGCATCCGGCCAAAGGGGAAAATGACTTGATGGTCCCCAAAGAGATTTGCTACAGCTATAGGAGCCCAAGTGTTAGCAAGATTGGTGGCTAGAGAATATGAATTCACCAGTTTAGCTATTACAAATCAGAGACAATTCCAAGACTTAGGAAGACTGAGAATATCAAGCAGAGGAGAAGAAGAGGTGGAATCCACTTCGCTAAGATTTTTGGCTTCGATAGTCTAGGTAAGTTTTACGCCCACCATTCTTTCTTCCACCACATCTTTAGTTATTCCTACCCCCTCATCTGCTAAATGAATCCTCCATCTATGGGTTCTAATGTCCTCATTCTAAGCATGCCCCTAGCCAAATTTAACAATGAAACCCACAAAGAAACTCTGCACACCAAATGAGCATCATCCATGTTGGTTGTAATTGATTCTTTAATCACCCTATCAAGGGAACCCATTGAAAACACTGATACATCCATGCTACTAATTTCATATTCCCCATCTACTTCTAGGAAAATGTCTCTTTTTCCACCCACTTCCCTTTTACTTTGATGGGTGTCCCTCCTTCTTAGATGGCATCCTACGTTTTTCCATGATAATTCTTCCCTTCACCTCTCCACAACCTCAAATAGCTAAAGCCTCTCCTTTCATCACCCTTTTCAATCTCTCTCCAGGTGTTTTTCTTACCAGATAGAGTATTGAAACCCCATAGAGTCTTTAGAGTCATATGGAAGAAAAAAAGTAGGGCCAATAAGCAAGGAAGCATAAGCTATGGGTAAAGGCCACATAAAAACTAGCTGCTCAAAGGATTGAAGCCTATTTTAACGAAGATCGAAATGAGCTACTGATTACTACTACGAGGTGGTTGGAGTCCAAGAAGAGGGAGAAATGTAGTTCAAATATTACAAAATTAGAGCTATGGGCCTCAATTTAGGTGAGACTCTTCTATGTGACAAAGTGGTTCTAGCCAAAGTGACTGTAAGGTGGTTCACACCGACTATGAAAAGCTGTATAAAAAGCTAAAGAACCATGAGGCAAAGTTGTCAAACATAAAATCCATAATAGACAAGATACAAGTAGAAATCAAAGGCAAATATTTAGACATGGCGCACCTGAGGCAGTTATAGGGTTAGAAAGGTGAAGTAACTAAGTTTCTTGAAGAGGCCCAAAGTGAGAGGGATTGACTTCATACAAAGGTAGAAAGGTTGAAATATGAGATCATAGTCGAGAGCATGAAACAAATGTAGAGCATCAACAAAAATCTCAGAGGCTAGAAAGTGATTTGGCTAGAAAATATACCATATATAATGTGCTAGAAGAAGAGGTACAAGAATTAGATAAACAAAAGGATGACATGCAGAAGGAATTGGATAGCGTTTGATCTCAAGCCTTTGAAAACCTTCAGGAGGCTCAAATGGAAATAGAAAGGGTGAAACAAGAAAAGAAAGACATCGAGTCTATTTTGTTGACTCGCAACGAGGAGTTTGGGAAGCTATGCTATGAGCTTACAAATTCTCTCCAGGAGAAGAATCAGCTAGAGGAAAACATGAAAGCAAGGGAGTCACAATTTCAATAGGAACTAATTGTGGTACAGGGATCCAAGATCCTCTTGATAATGAAAAAACTAATATCTACTCATTGGGAGAGAATCATAGTTGCAGTTACAACCCTAAAACTAGTCTTGCAGTTTCTAAAATATGCTTACGAATTAAACACAAAGGTTGGCCCAAAAGTTAACCAAATTCTATAGACATTCAACCCCCAAGTTGAAGAATTAGGGATCTTGGTCTCCAAATTATGTAAAGTAATTGAAGAAAGTTTAAGGGACACTAGAATTCCTAATCAAAGGGAAGCTACGAGGAAAGAACATGAATTTATCATCTACCATAGGGTCTCATCAAATAGTAAAGCTTACTATGCAGTGTTGAATAATAAGGTCAGTGAGATCACTGAGGAGTTTAAAGTTCAGCTAAAATCCAGATTTCCCACCCTATTCTCATCATTACGAGGATTGTTAACAATCGAGTAAATAACGAGAGCAATCAGGCCCAAAATCCAAGCCTCCAAAACAATATAAGGTTTGAGCTTATCACCCACTGTTGGGTAGATCTAGAGGGAAATTCTTCCCCTTTCACAACTATACTACCATATTGGAGCTATTTCATCGAGGTGGGGAAGATTTTATTTTAAATAATTCTTGATCTTGATCAATCATAAAAGAATTTGTGTACCCTCATCCAGCCCATCGATGGAGATTAGAAGACTCAACAAGCCACTTTCCTCAAACTCCAAGAATTACCTGAGATCTATGTTCATGCCTCCACAAGAGAAGGCCCCCTCTGAGTTGCTAGAACTATGGAGCAAGTTTTACCTTCAAGCATTTTTGGTTTTTGGCCCTTATTTCTCTTCTTTAGGATGACTTCTCTTTTGAAAGGAAAAGACTACTCTTGCATAAAGGTGTGCAATGTGCCACTTTATGGTTGTATGGCTATATATGTCACTTTCCTTTTGGGACCGAATTGGGACACATGTCTGCTTGGTGGGAACTCCTTCAAATTTGTTCTCACAAAATCTAAAATTGCCTACCCACTTGCCATGTCATATGTTTCATTGGGTAGTTTGTATCTTCCATAGAGGGATCTTCTTGGGAAAAGTTCAACATATACCACGATAGAGATCTTACTTTCAGGGTGGAACCTTCGAGTCGGTGTCATCATTATTCATAGTTGATCGATCAAATTTTTCTAGGTTGTGCTAAGATCTTATTGTCTTCTAACAGCTATCTTCACGTAGCTTTTGTAATATATAGAGTCATTAATGAGGAAACCTATGATTTTATGAGAAAATATCACTATGATGTAATAAAGCTCTAAATCAAATTGTAGTCAATCAGGTGCGCACATTTGGTGTTAGTTCATCTCTACTAGTTATGGTGGTGGCTCTCCCTCCTAGCTATTTAAAGGGTTTTGCAGTAGAAAAAAAAAACTTGGATAATGTTATAAAAGGAACCATCCTACAAATATTTCAGAAGAGGATATTTTTGAAAAAGGTTTTAATTTCTTGGGGATAGGGGGATTTTACACAGTATTATTCATGCTTTTGGCATGCTATAATTATTGAGACTACTGATCATATTGGCATCTGACCTTTGTTTCTTTAGTTAATTTATTGCAAGAATTAGATTTGTTAAGAATGAATCACTGAAATTGTGCATTTTTTTCCTTTATCTAAAATTTCATTTTTTCTTATCATTTATGCTAAGAGAATTTTGTTAAAGCCTGACATAGATATTCTGAATGATTGTTTCACATATTATTAGTGCTAACTTTTAAAAATTGAATCATCTTCAATATACTCTTTCATTTTTGTAAAAGGATATGTTGTTCATATTATGTGTAAGAGAGGGATGGTTATGTAAAGATCCAAATATACCTATTGGTTTTTGGGGTTTCTTATTATTGTCAGACCTTAATGGATGCTTTCCATGGGGAGATTTGAAAGAATTCACTATTCTTTCTCTATCCTTTGTTGCTTGTTCTATTCCCAAAAATGAAGGTTCTATAGCATTTTGTGTCCGTTTCATTAGTTATAAGGAATTTTTAAGCTTTTGAAATGTTGTAAAATATTTGGCACACCACCATTTTTAAGTTTTTCCTTTCATTTCACTTCCCCTTTCCCATAGACAAAGAAGATCTACCTGTCTTAAAAATCATGAAGGTTATTTAGTGAGGCACAGTTTGGTCCCCCACTCGCTAAATTTCCCATAAGGATGTTTGGAGAGGCACATGATTTAATGATCGATAGTAATCATACACCCAAGGTGGCATATAGTCATAGATCACCAAATCTAGAATACATGACCCAAAACACTGAATTATGATTGGTTATTTGATATGTTTCAGGATTATCATAAAAAAGAGGTATTAAATAAGGCTTGTGGATGCAAAATGGGACCAAATATAGCATAAAGAAGACCAATTTTAGTAGGGAGGACCCAAAAAATTGTAAAAATGTAGAGGGATACATTTTTCTACACTACATTTAGCCCCCACTTTAGTGAGAGGAGGAAATTGCTTCAAACTCACACTAAAGTAGACATTCAAGAGGGGTTGAAGTGTACCAATGTGGATGTTCTAGGATAACAAAGATCAAAGGAGGTGGCTAAGCTCCCAAGATCCAAGATCCTACATCAAATGGACATAAGCATAGAGGGACACACACAAGGTTATGATATGTAGCATTAAGGTACACAAACATACAATGTCAAAGACATAAAGATGAAAGAAAAAGAAATAAAATGTTGAGCAAGATTTGAACATTTGTCCAACATGGTGTGGATAAGATCTAAATTGTTTTTCCAAAATACACGCTCACTCTAAGGAAATGGAATTTTAGGATATCCACTAGGTAAGAATCCAAAAAGGGTAGCTTAGTGAGAGATTCATGCCTTTGTGTTGGCTTCTCACTGTATAATGAGAAACTCATGCCCACATTTAGGCTTCTCATCATACCAACCATACCCAGGATATACCTCCTGATAACTTTTATAAGGCACTACAAAACATGAACAACATGATTCATGAGGAGAGAAAAATTTTGTATGCTTGACACCCATGAACAAATAAGATGGATCTGTAGGAACGAAAAGTGTGTTATGCAAGGTATCCATATAATAGTTATTGTAAATGTAAAATAGTGCAAGGTATGTTCAAATGGATTTTTCTTAGTTCATGTAAGGTCTCTTCTTAGGGAACATCTTGCTTAATATCTCCAAGAGAGGATAAGTAAATGAAATATCACGCTCTCATAGGAAATAAAGCCCCACTTTAAAGCAGTTGCTAACACCATTACTATGAGAAATTGTTTTAAAGTAGAAGAAGACATGAGAGCTTACTCATAAAAACCTATGCCAAGTCATATGTTTCCAAATGAAGCTATGCCATGAGTAAAAGGGTTTTCCCCAAAATGCAATACTAAACATAACTCATTACATCACATGCAAGACAACTTAAGGCATGTCATCTAGATTCCAATCTTTCTCTTATATGTACATGGAAGGTGGTAAATAATGCAAAGTTTCATATGAGGAAAATGCTACCTAATCCCCTTGCCCCCACTTAGTGCAAGACAAGGGTGAGCCGAGGTGATTGATGAGAAACATTCTAGAGTGAAAATCAATATCAATTAGAGGAACTAGGTGCCCCAACATAAGAAAGAGCACAAAACCCCTTAAGATGCTGAATCTTATCACTTAAAGACTTAATAATTAATTAGTAGAATGACCATGAACTCTATGATATGCACAAAATGAAGTCTTGTAGTAGATTTTTTTTTGTGTTCTTGGAGGGAGGGATATCAAACGATCTTGGAGGAGTCTCGATAAGATGCACTCTTGATCAATAGTAGAGGGTTTTCATTTATTTTGAGACCAAGGTATCTCTTTCTTAGTACAAGGTTTCATACTTACATAAAGCTCGTTAGCTTGCATGATTTTATACTCTCTTTTTTAAAGGGATGCATAGAATCTAATGAACTCTAATTGTTACTATTTATTGTGATGACATTGATATTAAGTGAAGATTTCTTTGTTTCTTTCATTTCTTTCAAAGGACAAAATCCACAAGTTTCTATTAGTTCAAGATGCACTAATGTTAGAGTCAACTTAGAAGAATATTTTGTAAGAGTATTGACATTAAGTGAAGGATTGCTTGTTTCTGGAGGGACAATAACCAAGACCATTAGTTGTTCCTTTTTGTGTTAGGCTCTATAGGGACATGGATACCTTTTTTCTCTAGCACCACATCCTTTTCAACTATATCCAAGTTTTTCATAAGTTAATAAGTTCATAATCAAGTTCATCAAAAAAATTTGTGTATGTTGTCATTTTTTCTAAATTGATTGAGGTGGATGCATTTGAATGGTCTTCTAAATTTTGTGTTGACATTATGGCTTTTTATTTTCCCTTTTTTGAGTCTTTGTTTATGATCTTGTATTTTCCCATTAATATAAGTGTGAATTCTAATGATCCCAAATCATCTAAGAGATAACATTGTGAAGGGTTTAGGAGACATATCATTTTGTTCTTCTTCCATGTGTTCTACTTGTGTAGTTGGTGTCAATGATTTCAAAGGATTTTCCTTATTTTTCTCAATGTTTAAACAAATGTTTGGTTATGGTTTGACTTTGAGTGTGTACACCTTTTTGTTGTAGACATACTTCATTATACGATGAAGAGTAGAAGGCATCCCATTCAGTGCATGAGTCCATGGTCTTCCTAAAAGAATATTATATGAAATATTGTGAGGCATAACATGGATTGATGTTTCTAATGCAGCCTTTCTAGTTGTAATAGGCAAAGTGATCACACCAAGTGATTGATTTCCTACATTGTAAAATCCTTGAATAGATAAAGAATCAGGTTGAATTCTTGATTTATCCACACCAATACTATCCAAAAGGGTTGCACTACAGACATTAAGAGCTAAGCCATTATCAACAAGGCTTTGCTTTATGCCTGTTCTATTGTATTGAACTATTACCCTGAAAGCATCATTTTTCCTTTTTCACTTCCAAAGGAGGGAGCTCACTTTGGTGGAGAAAAATGTTTGCATTCATTCTTTGAATCATGAATACTATGTCATTTGGTTTCACAATAGAAGGGATAGGAAATTATTGTAAAGCACATTAAATCATGTTATGATAATGAGGGGAGGATTGAATAAGGTCCCATAATGATATCTTAGTAGGAGTATTCTTTAGTTGTTCAACAATATTGTACTCCTTTTCACTATGTAAAAGAAAACAAGGGGCTCTAGGCAAGATAGGGTTAGGCAATGGGAGGGATGTTGAAGGTATTTTTCTTGGTTTCATATTGTTTCTAGAGTTATATGTATGAGCAATAGTATTGTAACTCAACTATTGTGACATATTATTCTTTGGTGGTTCGAGGATGAGGATGGGTTTATTTTGAGTTTGAGGTTTGTGTGAAGGTGGGTAAAAAATGAGTTTAGGTTGAATAATATTAACTTCTCTTAGGGAAGGAGAGTATAATGTTAGTTCATCATCTTCATTTAAGGATGCTTCATTACTAGTGTTTGAAAGACATGCATCATTTACATAATTCTCTTGCACCATGGTATCTACCTAGTAGGAGAGTTATTAGGAGCAACAAACTAGATGTTCATGACATTCAAAGGTTGGTTCTTCTAAAATGAATTCATCAAAAGTAAAGGAGTTATCAATGGTTGGATTTTATTGTTTATCATTGATGGGCTTCTCTTGTTAAATAAAGGTTTCTCTAGTGGGAGAGAGGAAAACAAGATTCTCATGAATTTCATTAGTGTGATATTCTAATGCCAAAATATCTTCTTCACAACTAGGAGAGATACTAGGAGAAGAACAACTACGATTATCATAGTCATCTATGATTACATTCCCTTGTCCCATAATTTCTTCCAAAATATGATAGGTAGGGATAGAAAATTAACAGGGTTTTCATAGATCTTAAATATTTGATCATCTAACACCAACATATCCTTCTCAAAACTAATATGATTGTCATGATTTCTCACAATTACATCCTCTTTCAATAAGACATCCTCATAAGCAAGAGGTGAATGGGAATTAGGTAAGCTGATGTTTAGAAATGTGTCTATGATCTCCTTCTCTTGTGCCATAATATCTTCTAAAGGGGGATGAGGAGAAGGAAAAACAAGACTTTCATGATTCTCAATGAGTGCATCTTATTTCACCTTGAGATTCCTTTGTCACTAATAGGAGAGTTATGGAGAGAAGAACAACTATGATCATTGTGGTTAACTATGCTTGTATCCTCTTATATCACATCATTCCCACACATAGGAGAGATAAGAGAGGGTATAGATTTGAGGAAAGTGTCAAAATTTTCACTTTCTTGCACTAAGAGACTTTCATAACTAGGAAATATATTGAATGAATGACTAACATGCTTATTGACTAACATTTTCTTTGAAAACCTAGAAAAGATAGATACTAACATTTTTCAAAAGTAATCTATATGAACTCAAAAGGTAAAGAGACTTAAAATGCAACACAATGAACTAGAATGAAATGTGTAAATGCAATTTTCAAATTTTAAATAAGGTAATTTGTTGATTACACTATGAGGGGTGTTGTCATAATAGTGGTTTACAATTCCTGAGAGGAACGAATTTTAGTTGAAATCACATATTTTTAGAAAATATAATGATTTAAGCCTAAAAAAGTTCCATTTTAAGGATTCCAATTGAAGAGGGTTTGAGCAAATCACCTTAGATCAAACCCCCTTGGATAGAACCTTGCTAGTTTTAAACCATACCTATAAATGTGTCTCCTTTACACCTATCAAAATGCTGATAAAAAATCACTTTTGATTTAGCTTTTGGGGGATCAAATGAATTCATTTAAAATTTATTTCAAATGATTATGGTATTCCTCAGAACAAGCTATCCAATGAATATAATTTTAATATGTTTTGGTTTTGTTATGTATTTGTTTTTTAAGTTTTATTAAACATAGGTTTTTCATCGAAAATGAATTTCTTTGTTCTTCACATGTGGAAAAATAGAAGATTATCAAAAAAAATTTGAAAAATATGAGTGCACCAAATATTGAACTCCTTGATCCAACAAAAAAAATTAAATTAAATTTTGACATATACAAAAAAAGTTACGGTGTTATCCACGCGGTCTGAATTGTAATTCGTTTGACTTTGAAACTTGATTAAGGAAAAAATATTCAATAAAAAACTATCTAACCAATTGGAAGAACTAGATATCAGAGTTACAAATCTAAATTTGAAATAATTAGAATTTTATCCTTCATGGAAAAAATTTTATGCATTATATGGTGTGAATCACTTTTTTAAAATGTTGTTTTCTGAAAAAAATCAATTTTTGTGGTAGATGGAAAAAGAAGTGCAATTTGATTCCAAAAATTTTGAAAAAAATATTTTTAGAATCTACAGACAAAATTTTATGAGACTCTAGTTTGCACCATCTTCAAATTCCTCACAGTTTAGCCGCTATAGGTGCCCGAATGTGAAGATTTAGTTAAAAATAATAATTTCAGTGTCCAGTTTGGCCAAAAATTGTAAACCACTATTATGGGATCACCCAGAGACAATCTGAAAATTAAATGTTATGAATTCCATTTTGAAATTAAGAAATGCAATAACTGAACCAAATTAAGCTAGATCTAATGAAATGAATGAAATATAAACTTAGCAAACTGAAATAGATAGCTAATAGAAGCAAATAGAAACACAAAAATGATGCTTTTAATGTTTTAAAAGATACTTTTATGCTCGATATAGGACTAATTCACCCAAAGGGGCTATGAGTCCTAGTTAGGATTTTTTAAGGGTTGAAATTCTAAAAAATACACAACACATAATTCCCAAAAAGTAGGAAAAATGACCTATAGAGGGACTAAATCACCCAAAGGGGTGAATAAGTCTAGAATTAGGGTTTTTGCACCAAATTATGTAAGGAAATCTAGATGCGAAAACAACTCTCCTAACATCAAAACCTCAGGGAAGAATGTAGATATACCTTTTAAATTTTACAATTACAGTCCAATTAAGATGCACTTGAAATAGATAATAGAAACATAGAAATATACACACACATATGAACACCAGATTTACATGGGAAAACCCTTACGGGAGAAAAACCCACCACACCAAGAGAAGTCACTTTGTATTACAGTAACAAATAATTACATACAGAGTTCTGACTTATCTTTTTGATGCCAGATTACAACAACTTTCACAATGATCAAACTTGTACAGGAACCTTCAAGTTACAATCTTTACATAATAGAAATCACTCTGATACAATTCAAACTATTCACCCAATTGTTCTTTGAACCAACCATCGAACCCATGAGCATCTGCAACTACAAACTATATTCATGTCATTCCCTATCTGTCGAACTTCCTCACAGAACTGCCACAATGGATTATCTTCCAATGGTTCCCATTCGGCTCCCCTGATTGGTCCACGAGATGCCACATAGGAAAGTCTCACTCGGTCAAAAGGATTCAGGCTGTGTTAGCATATCGATGAGACACTGACCGTGTCTCTCCGATGCCAACACAGTCAGCATTCGATATTGCCAAGAGTTGTTTCCATTGGCAAGAGGTTCCACCGAGCTTACAACTTGTATCGACCTCAGCATGCATATCAGTGAGACTATCGCTCTTCCGTGAGACCACATACCAATATTCAAAGTCACATCGAAAAGTCATTCAGTTGACATGACATACCGCTCTCGCCAGGACTTCACATCGAGCCCCCTCAAGTTTCACCAACCTCAGTTTTCCTTTCGACAAGACTATCGTTCTCGCTAGGAGATTATACTAAAGTCACATGTTATACCGATTGCCAAACAATAGTTGGCAAGACATTCATTATCGCCAGGAGATTACATCGATATCTCTTATGTTACTCTGAAGCCATCCAACAGTTGGCAAGACATACGTCCTTCGCTGAGACTTTACTTCAAAGACTTTAAGTTACATCGAGCACTGAACGGTTGACAAGACTTACCACTCTCGCTGAGAGTTCTTACTACAATCTCCAAGTTATCCCGAGACCACTGTTCACCAAGAGTTATACTAAAGACCCCAATGTGCAACTATTTGGCAAGAAATTCACACATCGCCCAGACTTCATACTGAAACATTCATGTCACCGTGAAGACTTCAAGATTATCTCCGTCGAAGAGACCTTCCATTGTTGCTGGGACTTCTTCCCAATTGTTCAAGTCACCCTGAAGCCTCTGGTCACTATGAGTCTCCTCGATGCCTGATTGAATGGCCTGTCAGCCAGAGATCTCCATGTGGTAAGAGGTCACACCTAAAGCTTCTTGTCATACTAAATACTCCAATGTAAACACTGTCAGCGAGACTCTTGCAAGGTCACAATGACCTGTACAAAACAAAAGGCTACAAATCTGCTCGTCGGACAAACATAGAATATGTCACACTGACTTGGCTCCAATAGAGGTTACAACCTGTCATGATTTAGGTATATATTTCCAACAATCTCCCACTTGACGAAGATCACACAGGCACCTCCAGAGCACAACAAAACTATTGAAAATCATGGGCACTAAGGCCCATTGAACTGGCACACCACCTAAACTTGTCTGTGCTCACTGGCTTGATCAATGCATCTGCAACATTCTCCAAAGTATCAACCTTTTCCAAACTAACCTTTCCATCCTCCACCATATCCCATACAAAGTGGTACTATACATCTATATGTTTCATCTTGGCATGGAAAGTATGATTCTTTGCGAGACAAATTACACTCTGACTGTCACATAAAATAGTTATTTTCCATGCATCAAAACCAATGTTAGAACACAAACGTTTCAACCAAACTACTTCTTTACAAGCATGTGTAGCTGCCATATATTCAGCCTCTGTAGTAGACAAAGCGACTACAGCCCGCCGCTTACTCGTCCAACTCACTGCACCACCATTCATCATGAAAATGTATCCACTAGTGGACCTCCTGCTATCAATGTCCCTTGCCCAATCAGAATCTACATAACCACGAATGTTGAGAGTCCTTTGTGATTCAACCAAGTTCCCATGGTAACACAAAGAAAAATCTGAAGTGCCCTTAAAATATTTGAAAACTCTTTTCACAGCATCCCAATGTGTCCTTCCAGGATTAGCCATAAACTGACTAAGAACTCCCACTACTTGGGAAATGTATGGCCTTGTACAGACCATTGCATACATAAGACTGCCAACCGCACTAGCATAGGGTACACTGGTCATGTCCTCCATCTTTGTAGGAGATTTTGGACAGTCTTCAACAGATAGCTTTGTTCCCTGCAATACTAGAACAACTAGCTGCTTGCAATCATTCATGCAAAATCTCTCTAGAACAGTCTTGATATACTTACTCTGACTGAGCCAAATTTCTCTACTATTCCTGTCCCTAGTTATCTCCATCCCCGAAATATACCTTGCTGCACCAAGATCTTTCATTTCAAACTTAGCATACAACTAAGACTTAAGATCAGAAATCATTAGCTTACTATTGACTATGAACAACATATCATCAACATAGAGAGCAATAATAAGCACTCGATCACTTTCAGCTTTATAATAGACACAATGATCAGATTTTGATCTCACAAATCCCAAAGATAATACAAAAGTATCAACATTATGGTACCACATTCTAGGAGACTATTTTAACCCATACAAAGATTTCTTTAATTTGTAAACCAGTTTCTCTTTACCTTTTTCAACAAAGTGCTCAAGCTGGGACACGTAAGTCTCTTCTTCAAGATCACCATGAAGAAATGTTGTCTTCACATCCATCTATTCAACCTCTAAGTCATACGCTGCTGCAAGTGACAAAAGAAATCTTATAGACGTTAGCTTAGCTACAGGAGAAAAAAATTCCCCATAATCAATTGCCTCTACCTAGGAATAACCCTTTGCAACCGATCTCGCCTTGTATTTTTCCACACTGCCATCCAGACCAATCTTCTTCTTAAATACCCATTTGCAGCCAATAGTTTTTTTTCCTTTAGGCAAGGGCACCAAACTCCAAGTTTCATTCTTCTCTAATGATGCCATCTCTTCATTCATGGCTTCCAACCAAGAGTTTGAATTAGACATTTTAATTGCATCGTTTATAGTCCTAGGCTCATCAGTGCTAGAAATCAAATCATAGGCATGAGTAGAATCTATCAAGGAGAACCCATACCTATCAGGTTGTTTTCTTTCATGAGTTGACCTCCTCATTGGCTGAGGCTGAGGTTCTTCTTCTTCTTCTGAACTTTCATAACTACTTGAGCTCTCCTAAGTTTTAGGTACATTTTGAATTTTGAATTCCTATTTCTCTGGTGTCAGAGGAATTAGAACTACATCCTTTTTGTTTTTCAGACTTTGTCTCTGATTGTAGATCCAAGGTAGAAGGTTTCAAATCATGAAAGATTACACTTCTGTTGTACAAAACCTTCTCCGTATCAAGATTCCAAAGCTTGTATCCTTTTATGCCAGCACTATAACCAATAAAAATACATTTGACACCCTTTTTCTCCAACTTAGATCTTTTCACATCCAACACATATGCATATGCCTCACAGCCAAAGACTTGAATATTTCTAAGAGAGGAATTCTTACCAGACCACGCTTCCAAAGGTGTTTTCTCAACAAGAGCAGAGTTTGAAGAACAATTTATTAGATAACATGTAGTAGATATAGCCTCAGCCTAGAACTTATCCTCTAAGCCAACACTACTCAGCATACTTCATGCTTTCTCCATCACTGTCCTATTGAACCTTTCTGCAACTCCATTCTATTGTGGAGTATAAGGTGTAGTCTTATGTCTTTTAATCCCATGGTATTTACAGTATCTCTCAAATTCATCAAAATAGAATTCACCACCATTATTAGTCCTTAAGCATTTTATTTTTCTTCTAGTTTGATTTTCAACAAGGTTTTTAAATTCCTTAAACTGACTGAATACTTTTGATTTACTTTTCAAAAAATATACAAATGCCCTTCTTGAATAATCATCAATGAATGACACATAGTATCTTGATTTAGACAAAGAAGGAACATTCACTGGAACAAATACATCAGAATGAATATAATCTAGCTAACCAAAAGATTTATGAGGACTGGAATAAAAAGAAACACGGTGCTACTTTCCATATATACAATGCTCACAAAATTCAAATTCGAGATTACAATCTTCAAGCCCCTCAACCAAGTTTTTATTCTTCAAGGTTTTTAAACCTTTTTGTCCTATGTGGCCTAACCTATGATGCTAGAGCATAGTCTTCTCTACTGGAGGTTTTACTTCCATAGAGTTTACATAATTAGGAATATTTCCCTCTTTACCTCCATGAGTAGCTTTCTGTGACGTTATAGACACTGTTACATTAAACAACCTGTGCATCCAGCTTGTACAAGGTACCAATTCGAGCACCTCTAGCCAGCACCATAGAGCCTCTAGTCATCTTGTAGCCATTTCTAGAGAACGTGACTTGTACTCCAATATCATTCAGCTTACTGATAGAAAGCAAATTTTGAGCCAAACCTGGTATATGCATCACAGCCTTGATCCCCTTCACTCTTCCATCAGGGAATTGGATTCCAATTCTTCCATGGCCAACAATCTCCAAAGTTGAATCACTTGCTAAGTACACCTTTCCACCATCGTATTCTTCATACTTCATGAACTAGTCTCTATGAGATGTCATGTGGAAAGATACCCTTGAATCAATCAGCTAGACATCATCTGATGCCTGTGTAGCCAAGGCAACAATGAAGGCATCTGAATCACCCTGAGAAGAGTCATTGTAAGAAGAATACTTCTTCTTCTTCTTCTCCTCTTTACAATCCTTTTGGACATGACTAGGTTGCCCACAGTTCCAACACTTCACCTTGGACTTCTTTCCAGGAGACTTTGATCTCCCCTCTGATTTTGATTTCAATTTCTTGTCCTTCTTCTTTCCTTTCTCTTTTGATCTTCCTCTGACAGGAAGAGCTTCCTTCACCATCTCAGAAGAATTCCTTCTCATATCTTCTTATAGCAAAGAACCAACAACATATTCCATCTTGAAACTCGATGTTGTACTCTCAATAACCATCACCAGATGATCCCAAGAGTCTAGAAAAGAACACAATAGAAGCATACAACGATCCTCTTCTTCATTTTTTACACCAACAGATGTTAATTGAGAAATCAACATATTAAATGCATTCAAATGATCAGCTACAGACCCTCCTTCCTACATTCTCAAAGAGTACAACTTCTTCCCCAAGAACAGTTTATTCACTAAATACTTCCCCTGATAAATAGATGCCAGTCTCTTCCACAAAGAAGATGCAGTCTTCTCCTCATGCACATTTAGAAGAACGGAGTCTGTCAAACATAGCCTTATTAGCCCCTTAGACTTTCTATCTGCAAGGTCCCAATCTTCTTGCTTCATGCCTATAGGTTTAGTTCTAGACACTGCAAGCCACATATCAAGATCAACTAGAAGATCTTCCATTTTGAGTTTCCACAACTCAAAATTGCTGCCATTGAATTTCTCTATTTCAATATTTCTAGACATGCTAGCCATCTCAATTTGTAATTCGAATTAACTAGCTTCTACAAGACTCCCACTGAACAAAATTGACACAAAAAACCCAATGTACCCACAAGGATAGCACAACTGGCTAGGCTCTGATACCACTTGAAAGGAAAGATAGATGCGGAAATAACTCTCCTAACATCAAAACCTCAAGGAAGAATCCAGATATACCTTATAAATTTTACAATTACAGTCCAATTAAGATGTACTTGAAACAGATAACAGAAACAAAGAAATATACACACACATATGAACACTAGATTTATATGGGAAAACCCTTACGGGAGAAAAATCCACCACACCAAGAGAAGTCACTTTGTATTATAGTAACAAATAATTACATACAGAGTTCTAACTTATCTTTCTAATGCCAGATTATAACAACTTTCATAATGATCAAACTTGTATAGGAACCTTCAAGTTACAATCTTTACAGAATAGAAATCAATCTGATACAATTCAAACTATTCACCCAATTTTTCTTTGAACCAACCATCGAACCCATGAGCATCTACAATTGCAAACTATATTCATGTTGTTCCCTATCTGTCGAACTTCCTCATAGAACTTCCACAACAGATTGTCTCCCAACGGTTCCCATTCGGCTCCTCTGATTGGTCCACGAGAGGCCACATAGGAAAATATCACTTGGTCAAAAGGCTTCACACTGTGTTGGCATATTGGTGAGACACTGACCATGTCTCCCTGATGCCAAAATAGTTAGCATTCGATATCGCCAAGAGTCATTGGCATCGGCAAGAGGTTCCACCAAGCTTACAGCTTGTATTGACCTTAGCATGTATATCAGTGAGACTATCGCTCTTTGGTGAGACCACATACAAATATTCAAAGTCACATCAAAAAGTGATTCAGTTGGTAGGACATACTGCTCTCACTGGGACTTCACATTGAGCCCCCTTAAGTTTCACCGACTTCAGTTTTCCTTTTGGCAAGACTATCCCTCTCGCCAAGAGATTATACCAAAGTCACCGATCGCCAAACAATAGTCGGCAAGATATTCATTATCGCCAAGAGATTACATTGATATCTCTTATTTTAATTCAAAGCCATCCAATAGTCGGCAAGACATACGTCCTTTGTTGAGACTTTACTCTAAATACTTTAAGTTACATCAAGCACCGAATGGTCGGTAAGACTTACCACTCTTGTTGAGAGTTCTTACTAGAATCTCCAAGTTACCTTGAGACCACTATTCACCAAGAGTTATACCGAAGACCCCAATGTGTAGCTGTTCAGTAAGACATTCACACATCGCCCATACTTCATACTGAAACATTCATGTCACTGTGAAGACTTCAAGAGTATCCCCATTGGAGAGACCTTCCATTGTTGGTGGGACTTCTTCTCGAGTGTTCAAGTCACCCCAAAGCCTTTGCTCGCTATGAGTCTCCCTGACACCCGATTGAATGGCCTGTCGGCCAGAGATCTCCACACGGCAAGAGGTCACACCTAAATCTTCTTGTCACATCGAAGAATCCAATGTAAATGTTGTCGATGAGGCTCCTACAAGGTCACAACAACTTGTACAAAACATAAGGTTACAAATCTGCCCGTCGGCCAAACATAGAATATGTCACACCAACTTGGCTCCAATAGAGGTTACAGCCTGTGAGGATTTAGGCATATATTTCTAACAAATTCAAAAAAATTTGTGTGAACTTTAAGGTTTCATTTTTATGTTGACTTTAATATTTGTAATTATAGAATTTAAGTGAAATTGAATGATTTAAGATGCAAAAATGCAACCTATATGCACTTTCACTAATGCAATATTTTGAAACCCTAGATGCAATTTAACTAATGTAAGACCTAATGCAAATTTAATGTAAGCTAGATATAGGACTATGATGAACTCCAAATTAGAAAATAAAGTGTTTTAAAGTCTATGTTTGCAAAAATGAAATGTAGAATTGTCACTTTGTGTTTTAGGAGATAGAACTAAAGGGGGATGAGGGTTTCTCCACTAATTTCCTTCAAGTTTCATTCATGGAAATTGTATAGATCTCAATCTAGTGATGGAATTAGGAAAAGAGATTTATAATAGGGTGTGCTAAGGGTGTGATTAAAGACAAAAGGGGGTTCACCACCAAGCAAAGGTTTGGAAAGAAGAAGAAAAAATTATTATGCAAAACTAACTAAATGACCTAGGAAATGAAACTGAAAATCAAAATGATGAACTGAGAATGAACAAATGGGTGCCTTGAAGAAAGATGTGATCAAAACAATCTCTAAAACCTTGAAATTATAACTTTTCAAGCTCACTAGGACTCATACGCTAGACTAGGTTATTTATTCCCCAACTAGGGTTTCTGGGTAGAAACTGGAATCTCTCAGTGACTAATATAGATCTTTTGAAACTAGAAAAAGTTATGTACTAGGAATCATACACCCAAGGTAGTGATTTATTCCTAGCATTAGGGTTTGGATGAAACTCAAGTATCTTCTAGTGTTTTGTTATAACTTCTCTCCTTCCAAATATCTGAGTCTAAAAACATGAATTTTGTCTTGTAGTTGACTTTCCATGAAGATGACAACCTCTTGACAACTTGAAAAATTTCCTCAATCTTGAAACTTAGCCTACAAAGGATCTTCAAGCTCCAAAACACCTAGATCTACAATCACACATGTAGAGAGAGAAAAAAACTTTTTGATTGTTATAAAATAGGGTTTTTCCTTTGTCAAACCCTATTTAGGTATTTAAACCTTATGATGAAACAATGAAACATGAAACAAGAAACATGAGAAATAATATCTTGAATGATTTCTTGAAATGTAAATCTCAAATCTAATATGAAGTTTCCATGAATAATGTAGATCTTGATCTTAATTAAATATGGAATGATGCTTAACTTGGATCTTGAATGCTACATCACAACTCTAGCTCAATAACACACTTGATACTTTACCTCTTTGACATGATGATGGATCTTGAATTGTTGTAAGAATCTTCTTCAAATATTCCTTTGAATGCTCTTGAATGCTCTTGTAAAATCTTGTGAAAGTGTTCTTGATTGCTTATGAAAATTCTAGGAAGAAACTATGTGAAATAACCTTGTATTTATAATTGTTTATACCAAATTTAATGAAATTACAACACTACAAGCTGACATAAGATCTAGGATAATAAAATACCACCAATAATTGAATTCATAGTAGGTCTTGATTAGAGTGGGGCTCATATGCCCAAGGTGGCATATGAGTTCTAGTGGCTCAAAACTAGGACACAAACTCTAAGAAAGGTCATATTTAATATGAAATTAAAATCAAGTCCCAAGACCTAGATGGGACTCATGCACCCAAGGTGGCATATGATCCCCAAATCACCAAATCTGGAACACATGACCCAAAAGATTGAATTATGATTGGTTATTTGATATGTGTCAATATTATCCCCATAAAGATGCATTAAATAAGGCTTGTGGATGCAAAATAGGACCAAATAAGGCATAAAGAAGCCCAATTTTAGTAGGTATGGACCAAAAAAGTGTGAAAATGTAGAGGGATACATTTTTCTACGCTACATTTAGCCCCCACTTTAGTGAGAGGAAGAACTTTCTTCAAACTCACACTAAAGTAGACATTCAAGTGGGGTCCAAGCACACCAATGTGGATGGTCTAGAATAACAAAGTTCAAAGGAGGTATCCAATCCCATGGGATCCAAGATCCTACATAAAACCAATATAAGCACAAAGAGATAAACACATGGTGTATGATATGTAGTATCAAGATACACAAATATACAATGTCAAAGACATAAAGACAAAAGAAAAATAAAGAAAAGGTGTATCAATATTTGACCATTTATCCAACACAATGTGGATCATATATAAGATATTTTTCCAAAATACACACCCACTCTGAGGTAGTGAAACTTCAGGTTGTTCATTGGGTGGGTATCCAAAAAGGTTGGCCTAGTTAGAAAGTCATCCCTCTGTGTCATATTCTCACCGTATAATGAGAAATTCATTCCCATGTTTAGGCTTCTCATCATAACAACAATAACAAATCTATACCTCTTGATAAATTTGATAAGGCGACACAAAACATGAACAACAGGATTCATGAGGAAAGCATAACTTCATATGCTTGAACAAATAGAATGCCTCCATAAGCAAGAAAAGTGTGTTATACAAGGTAGCCATATAATAGTTATTGTAAATAAAAAATAGTGTAAGGTACGTTCAAAGGGAGTTTTATTAGTTCATGGAAGGTATCTTCTTACGGAACATTGTCCTTAATTTCTCCAAGAGAGGATAAGTCAAAGAAATATCACACTCTCAGAGGATATCAAGCATAATGACACTACCAAGAAAATGACACATCACAAGAAAATCACACAGTGAAACATGAGTGTCATTGTATACCCCCACATTATACTAGTTTCTAGCACCATTAGTATGAGAAATTTCTTTAAAGTAGAAGACATGAGATCTTACATAGAAAGCCCTATACCAAGTCATATGTTTCCAAATGAAGCTAATTCATGAATAAAGGGTTTCCCCCAAAATACAATACTAAACATAATTCGATACATCACATGTTAGCCAACTTAAGGAATTCCATCCACATTCCAAGCTTGCTCTTATATGTACATGGAAGGTGGTAAAAAACAAGTGTCATATGAGGAAAAGGCTACCTAATCCCCTTGCTCCCACTTAATACAAGGAAAGGGTGATAGAGGTGATAGATGAGAAACATGCTAGAGTGAAAATTAGTATCAATTAGAGGAATTAGGTGCCACAACATAAGGATTGGCACCACACTCCTTAAGATGTTTAATTTTATCACTTAAATCCTTACATTAATTAGTAGAATGACCATGAACTCTATGATATGCACAAAATGAAGACTTGTAGCAGATTTTATTTCATGTTCTTGGAGAGAGGGATATGAAATGATCTTCGAGGAGTCTCCACAAGATACACTCTTCATCAATAGTAGAGGATGTTCCTTTATTTTATGACCAAGATATATCTTGCTTAGTACAAGGTGCCATACTTACACAAGGCTCTTTAGATTGTGAGATTGTCAGATTTTTTACTCTCCTTTTTAAAGGGAGGTGTAGAATCTAATGAACTATAATCATTAGTACTTTGTGTGATGACATTGGTATTAAGCAAATATTTATTTCTTTCTTTCATTTCTTTTAAAGAACAAAAACAACTAGTGTCTATCAGTTCAGGATGCAATAATGTTAGAATTAGCTTAGAAGAATCTTTTGTAAGAGTGTTGACATTAAGTGAAAGCTTTCTTATTTCTTTGGAGGGACAGTAACCAAGACCATTATTTGTTCCTTGTGTGTTAGGCTCTATAGGGATTTACAGATACCTTGTTCTCTACCACCACATCCTTTTCCACTATATCAAAGTGTACCATAGAAAAAAGAAAACTTGCTTGATTTGTGGATTAATTTATGATAAATTGGACTTAATGAAGCCTTGATTTGGTGTTGTGAGGTATTTTACACATCCACACTATGTCTTGGACCCTTACAAACTGAATAAAATACATTTAATGATGTCTTGCAAAGGTGTTTCAAAAGAATTTCATGTTTTTCTAGACTTACTGAACCCATTTTACCTTAATTCAACAATATAAAATGCATTTAATTAAATTATCATAACAATCTTGAAGTCTTGTGAATTAAACTTAACCTTATTCTAGTGTTGTAATGTGTCTTACACATTCACATTGGATGTTGTGCCTTTCTAGGCTGTGTGGACCTCATTTTAGTGTTGTAAAGTGTATTTAATCACACTTTCACATTGAATTCTATTTCCCAATCCCTGATTGACCTTCACATAATCATTAATATGCCCCTATGACCCCATATTATGCATCCTGAGGCATAATTTGATGAAATAACTAACAAAGTCACTATCTAAATCTGATTTTTGTATCTCCCAACAACTTAGCTGGAAAATGAGCCCCTTTGAATTTTCTATATATGGTGAATGAGTCCTTGCTAGGTGGGACTGATTCACCTAATGTGGTGAATGAGTCCCATTTGGCCCTTTTTTGACTTTTGAGTGGGAAAAAATAGGCTTTAAGTTTAATTTTTCTTCATGTCAGCCTTAGGGATCCAATTTATGGGTGAATAAGGTGGGTTTCATATAAAATAAAGTCTCTAAACAATAATTTACATCTCTTAACTAATTCAAACATCTCTTATCATTCATTGATCATTTATCTTCTCCTTCAAGTCAAGCAAGTTAGGGGTTTTACATTCTAAATCATCAAGATAGCTTCCAAGGACATTCAAGGGTAGATTATTCAAGTTTTACTATATAAATTCAATATAAAACATCATGTAAAGGTATTAAATCCATTGTTTTATGCTTCATTACATTCTTTCATCATTTTGGTTTAATTGCCTACAAAGGGGTTTGAGCAAGGCAAACCCCCATGCCCTAACATCCAACATCTTTCCTTCTCTTCTTGTGTTTTTATAGATTTAGGCATCTTGGAGGCTTGGAAATCATTGAAGATGAAATTTAAATTTTTTTCGTCATCTCTTCATTGGATCAGGCAAAATATCAACAAAAAATCATATTCACGCCCGCATTTGATAGTTTAAGAACTGGGCACCTAGAGAAGCAGAAAGTGCAGACCAAAGGCTCCTCTTTCCACTTTTGAATTTTTAGAAATTTAGAAGTGGACTCATTCTCCTTTAGTGATGAACGAGTCCCACTACTAGGCCTGATTTTTTTTTTGCATTTAAGGATACCCATTTGTCTGAAACGGGCTCTGGAACAATTCACAAAATTGGGACTAATTCACCTAGAATGGTGAATGTGTCCCACCAAGCCTAAAGATCAAGATCAACAACATTCTAGAAGTCATTTCCAATCTCCATCAAGATCTCAGGTGCACGCTTTTAGTTTCATTCATTTTGTTGCAATTTGCACTCATTTCTACGTGTTTTCTACATATCATAATGTGTTTTCAAACACTCTACATTTCCTTAGTTTCCATTCATTAATCAATATATTTTATCAGTTTTTTTCATTTGGGATATTCCATTTAGACATATTTCCATCATACTTGCATTAGTTTTAGTGAACCACCACAATTTTTGGGTTCTATCTCTCTCCTTTTAGGTGAAAAACCCTAAGAGTGCAAGAGAAGTTCATAGAACAACAAAAAATGATGGTTCATTTTGGTGAACCTACTTTTTTGAATACTTTCTTTTCTAATTTTGAGTCCTTTATTCTCATATAATTATCTTGCGTTGCATGTTGCATTAGTTGAGTTGCATTCTAAGGTTTCAAATTTTGTATTAGTGAAAGTGCATAATAGGTTACATTTTTTCATCTTTAATCATTGAAAAGTTCTAAAATTCTACTTTTTAACTTAGGTCTGCATCATAGAACATAGAACACATTAAAATCAATCACAAATATTTAAATTTTTTGAAAAAAATCCCCACTAGGACTCATTCACCACCTTGGGCAAATCAATCCCTTTTCATCCCTAAAACTACCTTTTACAAAGCTAAAAACCTTGGTTTTATGCTTTTGTTTGCTGCCATCAATTATTTGTATCATTTGGATAAGTTTTTGTAACATTCATTTCATGAATTGCTTCATTTCAAATTTTCATTCCCACATTGTTGCATAACATAATTAGTCAATTATCATTTAAAAATTTCCTTTCATTTCAATCTTTTACATTGCATTTTGAGTTTGCATAGATTTTTATTCAAAATGTTAGTAGCCATACTTTCCAAGTTTGCATCAAAAAAGTTAGTTTATATGCATGTTAATCATTCATTCAATTCATTCCCTAGTTATGATAGTCTCTTAGCACAAGAGAATGAAAATGGTGATGTTTTTCTTAAAATTCCACCCCCTCCTATCTCTCCTATTTGTGAGGATGATGTGTCAGAAGAAAATAAAAACATAGATAAACATGATGATCATCATTTTACTTCTCTCGATACCTCTCCTATTAATGATGAAGGTATCTTAGCAAAATAAGATACAATCATTGAGAATCATTAAGTTCTTATTTTTCCTTCTCCTCATTCCCCTTGGGAAGATAGTATAACAATACAAGATGAATGCATTTCCACCACTTTATCTAGTTTCCCTTCATCTCCCAACATCTCCTTTATTTTTGACAATGCTTTCATTAATGATCATGACAAACACATTTATGAGGAGGATATGCTGATATCAAGAAACCCAATGATTCAAAGTTATAGCATCATTGCTCTCCTTCCTAATGTTCCTAAAAATTGGAAGGGTCTATTTGAACAAGAAGATCCAATCATTGGGACACATAAAAATCCTAGTTGTCCTCCCCTTGATGTCTTCCCTCTTTGCGATGATGCTTCTTTACAACATCTAACCATGAATATGTGATGAACCTCTTGAAGATCTCCTACTAAGGTAGATATTATGGCACAAGAAAATGAGATTATGGACACAAATCAAATTTCCTTCTCTCCTAATATCTCTCCTATTAGTGAAGACGATATTATGGTGTTACAAGATCCAATTTATGAGCATCATGAGAACATTATAGACAAGAAAATTCAACCATTAATAGCTCCCTTACTTGCGATGAAGAAGAAAAAATCCTTGAATGTCGAGAACGCTTGGATTGTCATTCTCCTACCAACTCTCCTCCTAGGGAGACTATTATGGTGCAAGAAAATGATATTTATTCCTTAGCGATACATAAAACCAAGACTGTCGAGGTTATGAATGTGCAAGTGTCCATTAGATCCCCCTCAATAAATGAACCACATACATACCCCATGGTACATCCAAAGTATCCTCTAATTCTTTACCCATAATAATACAAATAACAAATTCAAAACTAACCCGAACTAATCCTTTACCCACTTAAGAGTAACGTTTCACACCAACCAAGTTGCAATGACAGTGCTCACATATATAACAAAGTATATACAATCTAAGTTAATCAAAAACCTGAAAATCTTATGAAACAACAAGGAAAATGATGTTATTCTATAGAACAAAGTATTCATGCCCCTCTAGAGCCTAAAACAAAAGCACCAAATCATGGTCTTCGTGATTTTCCTTTCATATAAATCAACCCATCCAACACACCTTCACTCAACATCAATACTATCGCACAATATTCTTCCAAGGAACCTATAACCTTAGTACATCATAAATTGATGGATACATCATTAAAAATGTATCAAGTAGAACCTTTATTTACTTATCAACATAAATAACATTTGTTATTGCTCCTTGCCATGCAATAGTTGTAGGATCATAACATAATACTACATGTTTTCCATTCATCACAAGGGGCAACAAACCATCATCTATTCCAAGCTCACCCTTAGCCTACACTAAGTGGGAGCAAAGGGTTAGAAAGTCTTATCCCCATATGTCAATTTTCATTGTCTCTTTCAGCTAATCGTTAGCCTTTCATGAAAGTATAAGATCAAGCTTGGGATGCAGATGGAATGTCTTAAGACTGACTCACATGTGACATACTCCCTTTCTTCATGATGCAACTTATCAAAAACATATGAGTAAGATCTCATACCCTCTTCTACTTTAAAGCAATTTCTCACACTAATAGTGTAGCAACCACTTTAAAGTGGGCGCATACATAAACAACATCTTTGCGCAAATTTCATGGTGTGATTTTTATTTTTCTTGTGATGTGTTATCTTCTTGGTGGTGTCATTGGGTTTGATTCCTTCCAAGAGTGTACAATCAACTAAATTGGAATGATGTGAATGAGACATCCCATGGATAATGATCTGACACCCTGACTTTTCCTCTCTTATATACATTAGGAAAAATACTCCCTAAGAAGAAGACCTTACATGAACAAAGAAAAATCCCCTTTAGAAAAATTCTTTACATATTCAAAAACATTTACAAAAAGCATTACATTATGGTGCCTTATCCATGTTATCAAGAGCATAACTTTGGTATGGTTAGTGTAATGGGAATCTGACACACTGGAATGATTTTCCCATTATATAGTGGGAAGCCAACACAATGGCATGACTTTCTCACTAAACCATGTCTTTGGGACATCTCACCTCATGGATGACCTGATGTTATGTGGCCCCAGTGTGAGTGCATCACCTCATTTTTGTTTCCTTTAGTTCTTTCCATAACACGATTGTGTATCTTGATGGTTTGACTCAGGATCTTGGATCCTAGGGGCTTGAGTACCTTCTTTATCTTTGTTATTATTTGTCATTTGCATCTGTACACTCAAATTTCTCTTGAATGTCTACTTTAGTGTGAGTTTGAAGCAAGCTCATCATCTCACTAAAGTTGGATCTAAATTTATCATAGAAAAAAGGAAACTTGCTTGATTTTGGGAATAATTGATGATAAATTGGACTTAATAAGGCCTTGATTTGGTGCTGTGAGGTGTTTTATACATCAACACTAGGTCTTGGACCCTTGCAAACTGAATAAAATGTATTTAACGATGTCTTGCAAAGGTTTTGTAAAAGAATTTCATGCTTTTCTAGACTTAATGAATCCATTTTCCATTAATTCAACAATATAAAATGTATTTAATTACATTATCACATATATCTATAAGGCTTGTGAATTAAATTTAACCTTAGTCTAGTGTTGTAATGTGTCTTACGCATTCACATTAAATGTTGTGCCTTTCTAGGCTATGTGGACCTTTTTTTAGTGTTGTAAAGTGTATTTAATCATAATTTCACATTGAATTCTATGTCCCAAGCCCTAATTGACCTTCACATCATCATTAATAGGCCCCTATGACCCCATATTATGCATCTAAAGGAATAATTTAATGAAATAATTGACAAAGTCACTATCTAAAACTGATTTTCTTATCTCCCAACAACCTAGCTAGAAAATGGGCCCTTTTGAATTCACCATATATGGCGGATGAGTCCCTACTAGGTGGGACTAATTCACCCAAGGTGGTGAATGCGTACCATTTGGTCCTTTTTTGACTTTTGAGCTAGAAAAAATAGGTTATAAGTTTAATTTTTCTTCATGTCAGCCTTAGGTATCGAATTTATGGGTGAATAAGGTGAATTTACTATAAAACCAAGTATCTAAAAAATAATTTACATCTCTCAACTCATTCAAGCATATCTTATCATTCATTGATCATTTATCTTCTCCTTCAAATCAAGCAAGTTAGGGTTTTTACATTCTAAATCATCAAGATAGCTTCCAAGGACATTCAAGGGTAGATTATTCATGTTTTAATATAGAACTTCAATATAAAACATCAAGTAAAGGTATTAAATCCATTGTTTTATTCTTGATTACATTCTTTCATCATTTTGATTTAATTAGGTACCTACAAATTGGTTTGACCAAGGCAAACCCCCATGCCCTAACATCCAACATCTTTCTTTCTCTTTTTGTGTGATTATAGATTTAGTCATCTTCAAGGCATGTAAATCATTGAAGATCAAGTTAAAAATTTCTTCTAGTCATCTCTTCATTGGATAAGGAAAAATATCAACAAAAGGTCACTTTCAGGCTTGAATTTGGTAGTTTTAGAACTAGACACCTAGAGAAGTAGAAAGTATAGACCGAAGGCTCCTTTTTTCAATTTTGAATTTTCAAAAATTTAGAAGTGGAATCATTCACCATTAGTGGTGAATGAGTCCCACTACTAGGCCTAATTTTTGTTTTTTTAATTTTTGGATACCCATTTGTTTGAAACAGGCTCCAAAATAGTTTCATGGAACTGGGACTAATTCACCTAGAATGGTGAATGAGTCCCATTAGTTCTAAAAATCATAATCAGTAGAATTCTAGAATTAATTTCTATTCTCCATCAATATCTCAGGTGCACATATTTAGTTTCATCCATTTTTGTTGCAATTTGCACTCATTTATAGGTGTTTTGTACATATCACAATGTGTTTTCAAACACTCTACATTTACATTCTTTCCATTCATTAATCAATATTTATCAGTTTTTTGCATTTGGTATATTCCATTTAGACATATTTCCATCATACTTGAATTATTTTGAGTGAACCACCACAGTTTTTGGGTTCTATCTCTCTCCTTTTAGGTGAAAAACCCTAAGAGTTCAAGAGAAGCTCATAGAACAACAAAAATTGATGGTTCACCAAGTTTTTTTATAATTTCATAACCTTTTCCATATATCTTTTTTATTTCTTTTAGAGTTAGTAGTTTCTGATAATCAAGTTCATCAAATTTTTTTGTGTATGTTTTCTTTTGTTCTAAAGTGGTTGAGGTGGATTCTTTCAAAGGGTCTTCTGAATTTTGTGTTGACATTACTACTTTTTCATTTCCCTTTTTTGAGTCTTTGTTTATGATCTTGTATTCACCCATGAATGTAGGTGTGAAGTCTAACAATCCCAAAATATCTAGTGATAACATTGTGAAGGGTTTAGGACACCTATCATTTTTCAATATTCTTGCATGAGTTCTACTTGTGTAGTTGGTGTCCATGTTTTCAAAGGATTTTCCTTAATTTTCTCGATGTTTAAACAATTATTTGGTTCAGGGTTAGATTCTTTTTTTTACACTTGTTGCAGAAATACTTCATTATACAATGAAGATTAGAAAGCACCCAATTCATTGCATGAATACATGGTCATGCTAAAAGAAGATTATATCAAAGATCTTGAGGCATAACATGGATTGGTGTTTCTAATGTGGCCTTTCTGGTTGTAATAGGAAAAGTGATCACAACAATCAATTGTTTTCCTAGATTGTAAAATCCTTGAATAGATAAAGAATCAGGTTGAATTCTTGATTTGTCCACACCAAGCCTATGTAAAAGGGTTACACTACAGACATTAAGAGTTAAGACATTATCAACAAGGGTTCACTTTATGCCTATTCTATTGTATTGAACTATTACCATGAAAGCATCATTTTTATTTTGCACTTCCAAAGAACGGAGCTCACTTTGGTGAAAATAATGTTCACATTGATTCCTTGAATCATGACTACTATGTCATTTGGTTGCACATTAGAAGGGATAGGAAATTTTTGTAAAACACTTTGAATCATATTATGAAAATGAGGGAAGGCTTAAATAAGCTCCCATAATGATATCTTAGTAGGAGTATTCTTTAGTTTTTCAACAAGATTGTACTCCTTTTCACTATGTAAAAGAAAATGAGGGGCAATAGGTAAGATAAGGTTAGGAAATGGGAAATATGTTTAAGTTATTTGTCTTGGTTGTGGATTGTTTCTAGTGTTATATTTATGAGAAACGGTATTGTAACTCCACTGCTGTGACATATTATTATTAGATGGTTTGAGGATGATGACCGGTTTGCTTTGAGTTTAAGGTTTGTGTGAAGGTGGGTAAAGGATGAGTTGAGGTTGAATAATATTAAATTCTCTTAGGGAAGGAGAGTATAATGTCACTTCATCATCTTCATCTAAGGAGGCCTCATTACTAGTGTTTGAAATACATGCATCATTTTCATATTTCTCTTGTACCATGGTATCTACCTTAGTAGGAGAGCTTTTAGTATAACAACATAGATGTTCATGATACTCAAAGGTTTGTTCTTCTAGAATGATTTCATTGCAAGTAAGGCAGTTATCAATGGTTGGATTGTCTTGTTTATAAATGATGGCCTTTGCATGTTAAATAATGTTTTCTCTAGGGGGAGAGAGGCAAATAAGATTCTCATGACTCTCATTGATGTGATCTTCAAATGCCAAAATATATTATTTTCAACTAGATGAGATAATAGGGGATGAACAAGTATGATTACCATGGTCATCTATGATTACATTCCCTTGTCCCATAATGTCTTCCAAAATAGGGTAGGTATGGGAAGAAAAGTAAATAGGGTTGTCATAGATCTTAAAGATTTGATCATCTAACACCAACATATCCTTCTCACAACTAATATGATTGTCATGATTTTTCACAATTACATCCTCTTTCACTAAGACATTCTCATAAGAAATAGGTAAATGAGAATTAGGTAAGGTGATGTTTAGAAATGTGTCCATGATATCCTTCTCTTGTGCCATAATATATTCCAAAGGGGGATGAGGAGAAGGAGAAATAGAATTTCATGACTCTAAATGAGTGCATATTCTTTCACCTTGAGATACCTTCATCACTAATAGGAGAGGTATTGGGAGAAAAAAAACTATAATCATCACGGTTATCTATGCTTGTATCCCTTCTATCACATCATTCCCACACATAAGAGAGATATGAGGTATAAATTTAAGGAAACCATCAACATTTTCACTTTCTTACACTAAGAGACTCTCATAACTAGGAAATGTATTGAATGAATGACTAGCATGCTTATTGACTAAATTTTTCTTTGCAATCTTGGAAAAGGAAGATGCTAATATTTGT
The DNA here is from genome assembly GCA_007258455.2 of Sequoia sempervirens. Lineage (NCBI taxonomy): Eukaryota > Viridiplantae > Streptophyta > Pinopsida > Cupressales > Cupressaceae > Sequoia > Sequoia sempervirens. The sequence goes on from VDFB02179234.1 coordinate 61,563,532, forward strand.
GAAAAGTAATGTATACAAACTAAAAAGGGAAAGAGACTTAAAATGTAATGAAATGACCTAGAATGAAATGTGTAAATACAATTTGTAGATTCTAAACAAGGTAATTTGTTGATTGCACTATGAAACAATCTAAAAATGAAATTTTATGAATTCCATTTTGAAATTAACAAATGCAATAACTAAAGCAAATTAAGTTATATCCGATGAAATGAATGAAACAAAAACTCAACAAACTAAAACAGATAGCTAACAACAACAAATAGAAACATAAAAATGATATTTTTAATATTGTAAAAGGTAGTTTTAGATCTATTATGTGACTTATTTTCCCAAAGTGGCGTATGAGTCCTGTTGTGCCCTTAGCACACACGCCCCGTTCGGAACGGGGACCCTCTTTTATTTCACCTTGTCAGGTCATTTTTGTTGCTGCCTCATTTTGCGTGCCTCCCCTTTTGATGTCTCGGGTGGTCGATGTTGCTTCAGAGTCCCATCATAAATTGACCATGCCCTCCCCTTTTGGTTTTACTACGTTTTAGCGCCTCATGGGGTCCCTTTGGCTATTTAGCCCTAAAAACGGCCCCGGGCCCTTCCGAGCCCAAGAGTCAAGGATTCCCTCTTTGGGTTTCCCCTCTGGAAATGCCGTTCTTGGCGGCGTTCACCGAGCGTCCTTCCAGACCTTGGGGTCCGACCCGCCACCCTCTGTCTAAAACTTGTTGAAATTTTTAGGGCGGCGTTCCGCCATCTGGACCCCGGACCCTGGAAGTCCTCCTCCGGGGTTCTGTTTGAGTTCTACCGTCCGTGATGGCAAACATCCCGCGGCATCCCGCTCCCCGGGTCCCGCCAACCTTTTTGTTGGCTGAACTCTCCGAATATCCCTTGTTACCATGATCCTCTCTGGGCCTGGCTATCTGGAATTCTGAGTCCAAAATTTTGTGATGGTCCTGCCGTCTCTGACGACGGATCTCTAGAGGCATCCCACCCTTCAGGCCTTGAGCCGCTCCCCGCCGCCGCCTTTTTTGCGGCCGTACCAACTTTTTTTTGCGGCCATACCTACATTTAATGCAGACATTCATGGTAGTTGGGGTATAAAATGCCCAACCCAACCGGTCATTATCATCTTGCAGGATTGGAGCGAATTAGATAAGCTGCCATTTGGAGCCCACCGTCTTCGGCATTGTCACAATCATCGCCCTCGGCATCATTCTGACAAATGTAGGTGGATCCCACATCTCCCCGCTCGGTGTGTGTGAGGTAGGCCATCCATTTTCCCTCCCAAGCGTCATTTTCATGATTTCAAAAGATTTAAATCTATAAACAATCATTAAAAGGGTGTAAAATGATAGAACAGCAAATTGCGCACCAAACCCACATTTTGGAAAATTGGAAAACCTCCTAGAAATGACCTCCTCACCGATCTGGTACTTTTGCTATCCTCGGTCATTCTTCGCGTAGGGATATTGTCTCCCTCAGACCCGGGATCATGCTTCACTATCTGATGAACTTTGAACGAACCCTGCCACTGGCAACAATCTGTCCCTTCGGGCCTGTCCCATCAAACTTCCCCATTCAGGAGTCATCCTAGATTTCATCATGCCTAAACTGCAGTCCGAACCTTGCCACCCGACTTTCGGATGCCAATTTTCGCATCACCGTGGAACTTGAAAACTCAACATGCATCCTTTGGTCCTCTTGGGCCCGGTACACTAGGGTTCCACCTCTGGGGTTCCTCGGGTGTTTTTCTTTCATCCATGGTGGACCACGCCCGGTGTCCGGACCTCAGGGCTCTGCCTTCCATTTCGCCTTTGCCTCCTAACGGTTTAATTCACGACATCCCTGTGGCCCCCGGGCTCCGGCCGTCGGGTGTCCTAACCTCGTTTTCCGGTGTCCTCGCAGTGAACTCCTTGGTGCCACCTGTGCTTCGGATCCCACCTAGTTCCCCGCTACCAGCTTTCTTTTCGCGTTGACAAAGCTCTATCCTTTGGCCCTCCGGGCTCCGGCCGCTGGGTCTCCGCGCCTCCTTTTCTGCCGCCCTCTTGGTGATGTCTGTCCATCCCTGCGGCGCCCGGGTTCTGCCCTTCCATGTGTTGCGGAGGCTTAAATCCAAGTTCAAATGGCAGAGCTCTCTCCCAGGCCCAATCCTGCTCTTCGCCATTCAAATGTTCGTACAACCGCCAGACCTCAGACCACCATTCTCCATGAAATCTTGCTAAAACTCTAAACGGCTGTCTGCTCGCCAGGCCCTGTATCCCAGGATTCCTATCCTCGCCTACTGTTCCAAAGAGAAAATGCCCCCTGGCACCCCGACATCTGGGTTCTGCCATGCCAATTGCCACCGGACTTAAAAAAAAATCATAGCACTGGGCTCATGCTCCCAGACTTCCTCTCCTAGACTTCCGTCCTATGTTTGCTTTCTCAAATGGAAAAGTTTGCTCGCCATCCCGGTGTCGCCAGCCCGAACCTTCGAAAATGAAATGACTTAACATCGGCCACCTTTTGGCCCTTCCGGCCCCAGACCCCAGACTTCCATCCTCAGATTTCTATCAGCTGTCTACCCCTCCAAAATGCTATCTCCTGACAACTTTCCGGCTTGAGACCTTTGAGCCCTCCTAAATCGATCCTAACAAGCCCAAACCTGAGATCTAATTTTGACCCACATGCTGATTTTTGGTCCTCTTCATCATAAAACTCTTGAAATATTGAAATGTGACCAAAGAAGGTCTCCAGGAGCTTTCCGCTACGTTTTCCCTTCCAGATAACATTCCTGCCAGGGAAGTCTGGCCCTTTGGGCCTGGATTGTTCAAATGCCCTCAATGAAAGATCAATAACATTTTGGGCTGAAAGTTCATGATACGCTTGGTTGATTATTTAAAATAGATGTTATTTTCAAGATATGGACTAACATGAATGCTTTTGATGATCTATTGTGTTGACTTTGTCCCTGCTTGTAGAATATATGGAATCAGGTGTAGGAACTTCAGGGGCATCTACTGAAGGGGACAAGGGGAAGAAGTCAGGAAGGACCCCTCGAGGGAAAGAGGACAAACACCAAATGAAGTATCAATTCTAGGGTGAGCTGATCCACTCAAAGGTCATAACTGATAGGAAGGAAATCATAGACACCAACATTGGCTAGGTGGATATAGATGAGTTCACGCAGAGATTCAGGGTCAACCCTACAACAAAGAATGCCAGATTGATATGAAAAAGTGGAATAGCTAAGGCTGCCAGATTCACTCCATCCCTCATGGCACCTGAATTAGTCATGGCCTGCCGAGAATCGTATCAGATGGATACCAGAACAATTGTTGACAAGGAGGGAAACATCCTTGCTGACATGTCGCCAGAAGGGATCACTAAGACCTTTCATATCCCCACATTCCAACAGATGGAGGTCCCCACATTAGAAGAATTTCAAGCGGTGTGGGATAATAACCCAATAGGATACAAGAAGTCAATAAACCTCCATTGGCTTAAGGAGAAACAGGCCAGTGCTGCGAAGGTTCCTTAGGAGATTTTCCATAGCAATTTCCATGAGGATTACCATGACTTGGTAACCATGTTGAGCAAGGTTATGGGTCTCCCAATGGCCGCCTACTTCCAGGAATGGATGGCCTATTTCATCAAACAGATCCTGCGGGGAAACGAGGACGTCACAATGAAGGTTTCATTCTACTGGGGCGGAATCATAAGCAACTACTTCCATGAGTAGTTTGTTAACGTGAAGAAGAATTCTAAATTCTACATGACCTCCTACCTTGTCTACTCCCTGGTAGATCAAAGACAGTACAACAGGTTGTTTGTAGCACCCGATCAGGGGCAGAAGTGAGGACTCAAGCCTTTTGATAAATATTAGCAGCTGCAGTACTGTAACTTCAAAAGAGACTACTGTAGGGTTAATGACGCCTTCATCGGCCATGTCATTAGGCTGATTGCTGGAGACTTCAAGAGGAGAGTCTTCCATAGTGCCAAAGCGCTTCTAAAGTAATATGCTTTTCTTTTCATCCAGTATCCAAAGTTCACGTACATCTAGGCCCAGGGTTTCACAAAAAAGTCGAATAGATTGCCTCAGTACCCCAATGACAGAATCATCCTCCTGGAGCTTTCTCGACAGCTCCAACACCTATAGGCCATTTTTAGCAACAAGCACATAGCAGGTATCTCCTATCCCATGACCCTTGGCAAGGGCATGTACTGATTGCAAGTGTCACAATGTGCTGGTAACTCCGAGAGGGAGCTGAAGGAGTACCATTTCGACTGGTACACTGCTTGCCCATGGATGGACCCACATGGCCACATTAGGAAAGCACTGGGGTCAGCCTATGCCCATCAATATCACATTGAGGATTTCTAGGCCGACTACCAAGATGACAAAGAAGTGCGTGCAAGGCACTACATGCACATGATAGCACTATTCCTAAGGAGGGTGCAACCATTCCCGATGTCAGACCAGGTTGAGGAGGACGAGTCCACAATCATGCATCTGAGGTACCCTGCGGTTTCCAACCTGCCAATACCCTCAATCAACTGGGATGAACAGGAGGTTGATGACCTAGACACCATAACCCAGCCGATCTTAACTCGTACCAGGGAGTGGAGCGATGGGCATGTGGCTCATTTGAAGTGGCAAGGAGTAGTCCTGACCTATGAGGGGCTCAAAAGTGAGCTGAGTGCCATGGAGGATGTTGTTGCCACCACGTCAACTGGCGGGGCCTCCCAGTCTCCTCTAGTCACCAATTCCTAGAAAAGAAAAGGAACAGAGACCATGCAGTCTCCAGACCCCAAGGCCCCTGCAAAGAAAGAAACGGGAGGCTCATCCCCCAAAAGGATTAAACAGGCGGAAGGTGCGGAGGAATTGCAGCCTCCCTTGGCTCTCTCTGCCCCTCCTGTTGCACCGCCCACCTCCCTGGCTACGGTCGCCGCTTCCCCACTGGCAGTGGACATTTCTTTCCATCTTGCCCCTTCACCTCCAGCCGGATCAGTAATAATCATTGACTCCTCTTCCAATGTGACCACTCCCCCTTCTTCTGCTACCATGTTGCCAATCACATCGCTTCCTCTGACAACAATAACCGCATTTGCTCCCACTGCCACTATGCCCAAGGCTCTTTCAAGGCACATGCAGAATCTCCCCCCTGAGCTCTCCCAGATCTTAATGGATCCAACTCTCCAGGCAGCCCTCGCGCAAGTCCTTGCAACGGCTCAACTGTCACAACCACCAACAGGGCCACTAGCTATGGAAGCTACAATGCTAATCTTGAAGGAGTTGGAGGAGCGAGAATAGGAAGCCTCAAAGCTTGTTGAGGAGGAGGCTGATGAGTATCATGAGCACCCCGAGTACAAGCACAAAACCATCAACATGGTGGTTTATGAGGAGGAGGAGGTACGCTTTTCTGAGAGTGGAGATGAGGAGGATGGCTTAGGTGCTAAGGAAATCATCCAAACCTTTGATGATGACCTTGAGGAGGAAATGACATGACAGTTGAAGGATGTTGGGGCAGAGGTAGAAGGATTGCCACATGATGAAGAAGGGAAGCCACTAGAAGAGCAACAGATAAAGGACTTAACCGAGGTTGAAGCCCATGTTGTTAGAAGTCCTGAGACTAGGGATACTGAGGAGAAGAAAGAAGAAGAAACAGAAAAAGAAGAAACTCCTATCCAGCAATTATCCACCAAGCTACCTGTCAAGCGCCTAGTGTTTGTCCATGACTCCGACGAAGAGGAAGAGGATGCCACCAAAGAGAAAGGAGATTCCCAAAAGGAAAAGGAAGCAAAAATCCTACCATTGACCGAGAAGGGTGAGGGTAGCTGTGATTCACCTAAGGGGAAGTCTGCTATGCCCGAATGGTTGGGGAGACAACTTGAGAAAATGACCCCTATGCTGAAGGACCCAAGGGCAAGGTTGGAGGCCATCTTGGCTCGAGCCCAAATTGCAATGAAGAAGGAGAAGAAGCCCAAGGTACGATCCAAAATAACCATGGACGCTTCCGGTTCTCGAGTGGCACAAATTGCAACGCCTATGATTTGCCAAACTAGGGTAAGCTATAACATCTCCACCATTTCCTTGGGGACTACAACTAGAGAGCAGAAGGTCGAGCACCTTGAGGAGTCGGTGGCCATAGTGGTGCACCTGATAAAGTAGGATAAAATCTCAAAGGATGAGCTCAAGGCACAGGTTGCAGCCTTGACGGATTATATAAAGCAATGGTCCTTAGTGGATGACCTACCCACTACATCCACGACTGCAACTCAGTTGCTTTCCAAGGAGCAGATCAAAAAAATGGAGAGAAGGAAGAACTTGGAGAAAACTACCGAGGACTGGTTCTGACAAGTCTCATTCGTTGGGAACATGGGGATCAACAGGGTTGTGTGGACAACCAACAAGTTCTTATACTTAATGCAATCTCTGGAGAGCACAAAGAGGCTCTACACCAATTTCCACGCAACCTATGACTCCACCTTCCCAAGGATCGAAGCTATCCTTCAAATGCCTAAGGCCACGTGGGAGGAGAAGCTAGAGTTTAGAAAAGAAGATCACTGGCTAATGGATGTGTGGCACAAAGACTTTGACAACTGGAAGGAGAGGTTGGATCAAATCCTGAATAGGGTGGATCCAGACATTGAGTGGATCAAAGAAATTTGGGTGGAATGTGCCTGATATCTTAAGCTGATGACGGGCTATGATATGCCCACTATGCAAATGGATCTAGAAAAGATCAAACCATACTTTCAGGAGAAGATGAAGGATGGGACAGCTGGAGAAATCACAACGGAGTTCCTAAGTTTTGCTGCCCATGCCTTCGACCAATCAAAGCTATTTAGGGACCAAGGCTCGAAGTATGATGAAGATTAGAAAAGGCTGGAAGAAAATGCTAAGGAATGGAGCTATCAGGCGTTGTGATGTGAAATCCTTGAAATAGAAAAGCTCCAGGCGGTCATCCTCAAATACATAGAACACACAGCTTTTGAGGAGCAGGAGGACAGCCTAGCCAAAGATGAAGACCTTCCTGAAGAGTAGCTACAACAAAAAACAACAATCAGCTATAGGACAAAAGAGCTACAGTGCCATCAGCTAGAGGATGAAATAGGGAAGGGACGAAAATGTAATTTTAAATTGTGATCTATTTGGGGGTAGGTGAAACCCTATTTTGTAATGAATCTTGGCCATACAATGAGAATGAATCTTTTCCATCCATTTAACTTTTGGAAAACTATAAATAGGGCTCCCCTCTCATTTGCAAAGTGAGAGTTGAGTTGTTGTAAAGGCATGCTACAAAAATTTATAAGAAAAAGCATTGACTTGGTGTATTTTCTTGGTTTCTCCCACGTTGCTTGATTCAGTCTCCAATGCTAGATGTTTGACTTAGATTCTATTGTTGTATAGTTAGTTGTCTTATTTCTTTGGATTGATCTTAGAAATGTTGTTGGGTGATTCTAAAAATTCCTGCCTTGTTGATGATTCCTTTGTCCATACTTTTTGTTGTTTGCTGAAGGTAGATAGCTATGCAAAGTTAGCTTGGACTTGATTTCAAAGCTGCTCTAAACATTTATCTTTGATTCATGCATGTACATGGTGAATGAGGGATGAAAAATCTGTAGACCTTAGAAGATAGCACAATTTCCATGATACTGTGAAATCCCTGGTTAAGTGGGATATTGTTTTAAGAAATTGTCCATTGTAGGAACTCCATTGTCACTATTCATAGCTAGTTGCAGACTTAGGAACTTTTCCTCTCCCTCGCCTTTTTTCCCCCTTTTTTGTGACTAACCTATGTTAAGGTTCATTTCACATTGTAAAGCCAAATCCAACAACTAAATGGAGTCCAAGATTGTTGTTTGAACCTACAGCCAATGCATAATAGTTTTTATCCCAAGAACTCCATTTCAAGATCCAACTTCCATGCTTTGTGTCCTTGCTTTGTATTTCCTGTAAGACCGCCTTGTGATTCTAGCAAATCACATCAAACTAGTAAGGTATCTAAGCACTGTCATGACCTGACATCTAAGAGACCTTGGAATAGTGTTCTGCAATTTGATTGTGGGAGATTGTCTTTCAAGAGAGGCAGTGCACCTATGCATTGCCTGTGTTGATAAGTGCATAAAAACACCATCAAAAAGTCCTAGTTAGGTTTTTTGAAGGGTTCAAATTCCAAAATATACACAACACAAAATTTTGAAAAGTAGGAAAAGCAACCTGTACATAGACTAAATCACTCAAAGGGGTGAATGAGTCTTGAATTAGGGTTTGTGCACCAAATATAATTTTTTTTAGGTGAATTTTATGGTTTCTAGTTTATATTTTTACTTTACTGTTTGTAGTTAAAGAATTTTAGTGAAATTGAATGATCTAAGATACAAAAATGGAAGCTATATGCACTTTCACTAATGCAATATTTTGAAACCCTAGATGAAAATTAACCAATACAAGACCTAATGCAAAGCTAATGTAAGCTGGATCTAGGACTATGATGCACTCCAAATCAGAAAATAAGATGTTCTAAATACTAAGTTCACTAAAATGAAATGTAGAAAATTGTTGCTCTGTGTTTTGGGAGATAGGACAAAAGGGGGATTAGGGTTCCTCCACCAATTTCCTTCAAGTTTCATTCAAGGAAACCCTAAAGATCTCAATCTAGGGATGGAATTAGTAAAAGGATCTGTAATAGGGTTTTCTTTAAGTGTTATTAAAGAAAAAAGTGGGTTCACCACCAAGCAAAGTCTTGGAAAGAAGAAGACAAAAGTATTATGCAAACCTAATTAAATGACCTAGGAAATGGAATTGAAAATTAGGATGATAAACTGAGAATGAATAGAGGGTACATAGAATAAATATGTGATAAAAAATCTTTGAAACCCTAAAATTATGACTTTTAAATCTCACTAGGAATCATATGCCAGACTAGGTGATTTAGTCTAGACTAGGGTTTCTGGGAAAAAAATAGAATCTTATAGTGATTGATCTAGATCTTCTAAAACTAGGAAAAATTATGTACTAGGACTCATACACCCAAGGTGGTGACTTAGTCTTAGTAATAGGGATTGGTTGAAACTCAAGTATCCTCTAGTGTTCTGCTATAGCTTCTCTCCTTTCAAACCTTCGAGTCTAAAACCATGAATTTTGGCCTATAGGTGACTTTCCATGAAGATGACAACCTCTTGACAACTTGAAAACTTTCCTCAATCTTGTAACTTAGTCTTCAAAGGATATTCAAGCTCCAACACACCTAGATCTATAATCACACATGTTTATTGAGAGAAAAAAAATCATATTTTAGGAAATAGGGGTTTGCCTTGGTCAAACCCCATTTAGGTAATTAAACCTTATGATGAAACAATGAAACATGAAGCATGAAGCATGAAATATGAAACATGAAACATGAAAAATGATACCTTTAATGATGTCTTGAAATGTAAATCTAAAATATAATATGAAGTGGCCATGAAAAATGTAGATCTTGATCTTGAATTAGATATGGAATGATGCTTAACTTGGAGATCTTTAATACTACATCAGAACACTTGCTGAATAACATGCTCAATGCTTTATCTCTTTGACATGATGATGGATCTTGAATTGCTACAAGAATATTATTAAAATATGCCTTTGAATTCTCTTCAATGCTCTTTTGAACTCTTGTGAAAGTGATCTTGATTGCTTGTAAAATATAGGATGAAACTATGTGAAATAACCTTGTGTTTATACTTTTTAATGCCAAATTTCCTAAAATTACAACTCTACAAGCTGAAATAAAATATAGGATAATAAAAAACCACCATGAATTGAATTTATAATGGGTCCTAATTAGAGTGGGACTCATACACCCAAGGTGCATATGAGTCCTAGTGGCTCAAAATTGAGACATAAACTCTAAGAAAGGTCCTATTTAATGTGAAATCCAAAATAAGGCCCCAAGACCTACGTGGGACTCATACGCCCAAGCTGGTGTATAAGTACTATATCATCAAATCTAGAGAACATGACCCAAAACATTGAATTATGATTAGTTATTTGATATATGTTGGGATTTTCCTTGGAAATTCACATTAAATAAGGCTTTTGGATGCAAAATATGATCAAATAAGGCATAAAGAAGCCTATTTTAGTAGGGAGGGCCCAAAAAAGTGTGAAAATATAGAGAGATACATTTTTTTACACTACATTTAGCCCCCCCAATAATGAGAGGAGGAACTTGCTTCAAACTAACACTAAAGTAGACATTCAAGTGGGGTCCAAGTGTACCAATGTGGATGGTATAGGATAACAAAGATCAAAGGAGGTGTCCAACCCCCTGAGATCCAAGATTCTACATCAAACAAACATAAGTACAAAGGGACACACACAAGGTGTTTATATACAACATCAAGATACACATACATAGAATGTCAAAGACAAAAAGATGAAAGATAAAGAAGGCAATGGTGGATCAAGCTTTGAACATTTATCCAATGCAATATTGATGCAGGAGAATCCTTGGTTCTTGGAAATATTGCATCAAACAAAAATATTTTCATTTCAGTTTGTTCTTGTTTCAATTCTTGTTCAGTTCAAGTTGGTAGATTCAACACTTCATCAGATTTGCTCACATGACCCTACAGATCTATATTTGCATTGTGTACATGTTCATTTTCCTTATTCCAATATTTTAGGTCAATTGGATATTTTTTCAGCAAGTTATCACTTTTGAGATAAGTGACATCTTCTAGAATAGAGCACCAAGTAGTTTCAAGCCTAACGACTAGTTTGATCTCTTATGGATCTTTCTCGTAACTTCTGGATCCTTATAGTGCATCTTGAATTGTTCCATGGAGTGTCCCCGACCTTAATTTAGGTCCACACTTCATCCTATGCACTCGTCAAGGAGAAATTCAAATTTAAGGCCGACCTATTTCATGTGCACATTATATTTCCTTCATCAAGGATTGTAATTATCTTTGGCTAACGTGGATGATTATAGATCTCAAGATGTTATATAAATCATTGTAATAGATCATTAGGAAAGTGATTAAGAAAAGGATAGGATTTGATATGTAATATTTCAGCTTGAATTAAGGATCATATAGAAACATTATATTTTGAGCATGTTGTATCAGGCCTGTGAGCCCAATCTATAAACCCAGATGTTTCCAGTTGTTTGTAATTGAAATTCTTGATAATAAGAATGTTTGAATCTGAATTTTCCTCCATATTCTATGTTGCTTCAGTTGTGTAAATCTTGTTGCATGGTTTGGATAGTTCTCATTAAGGACCATCCTACCATGGCTGCACCAGATTGGTATTAGAGTGAGGTTCATTCCATGAGAAATTGTCAGAGTTTGCAGAGTCCTATTGAAATTTTTTTTTGGGGTGGAAAAATGAGGATTCGACCTGAAAATATAGAGGGCATGTGTAAAGATGGTAGGAAGAAGAAATTTTAGAGGAAATGGAGCATGTGGAAATGTAGACCCAGCTATAATGGAGATGTTGAGAGGAATTACTGCTAGATTAGAAGTAGTCAAAATGGCCCAGAGAGGTTGATCGGTTGATGATGTGAGTGATGAAGAGGTAGAAGAACAAGAAGAAAGGGAAAGAGTGCTTGTATATGGAGCCTAATCAAACTCAGAGGTTAAATTTTCCCCACTTTTATCGGCATAGTTTCCCCCCAATTATTTACTAGGGTCAAGGGGTAGCGCCCCCAAGACAGGATCAAGGGGAAGTGCCCCTTATGAGGTCCAAGGTTAGAACTCCTAGTGTGCTCCCTGTTGTGATATAGGGTAGGGTTGAGGGGCATCGCCCCCAAAACCTCTCTTTATTTTTATTATTTTATAAAGGTGTCAGGTGTTATTTTCTCTATTGGCCAACATAAAAAACCCTAATTTTCTAACCAATATAAGTCTTGATAAAAGGCTAAGGGTTTGGGTTCTATTGACATTGTACTGCAACATTTGCAGCGATCTTGAGTTGCAAGGATTACTGGTTGTAATTAGTTTGATGTACTGGATAATAATATTGGACTCTTTGTTGGTGGGCGTAGCCCAAGTTTGGGTGAACCACATTAAATATTGTCTCTTGTTATTATTTCTGTGTTTTTCATTCCTCTATTTAATCTTTATTTGCATATAATTGATATTTTTTGCATAAAATTCCTAACAAAGAGAAGATCAACCTAGCCTTGATCAGGGAGAAGAAAGGTTCATAAGAGCCCTAACCAAAGTAAATACTAAACCACATTTCAATCCACTAAATTATAGTGGTAAGTTGGATTCAAATGAATTGCTTGATTGGATAACAGAGATAGAAAAGTATTTTGATTTTGAAGGTACCACCAAAGAAAAGGTGATATTTTCTCATACAAAGTTGAAAGGACATGCATCCCTTTGGTTGAAACATTTGTAGAAAGATAGGAAAAGAAGAGGAAAGGAGAAGATAAAATCATGGGATCATATGGTGAATAAGTTAAAGACAGTTTATGCCTACATATTATCAGATCTATTTGTTTTAGAAGTTGTAGAATTTGAAGCAAGAGTTAAGTGTGATAGAGTATACTAAGGAGTTCTACAATTTGAATATAAAATCTAGACAGTTAGAGGATGAGGTCGAGAAAGTAGGTAGACATTTGAATGGCTTGAAGCCATCTATATAGGATGATATTAGTTTGATCAAGTTGCTGAGTGTGGAAGAGACATATCAATGTGCCCTAAAAGCATAAGAAAAGCTAACTAAAAGACATGAGCAGAGAAAAAGAGGAAGAGGAAAAATATTTCAGAGAGGAAGAATTTTTACTAGAGGAGAAGAGGAAATTTTACAAATCATAATAAAGATAAAGAAGTTAGTAAGAATGATAACTCATACCATAGAGATGATGTAAACTCTTACTGGAATGAGGGTTATAGAAAAGATGATAGAGGAAAGGAGAAAAGAGTATTTAGGGGAACTTATTTTAAGTGTGGTGGAGAAGGACATAGAGCATTTGAATGTAATCAGGGAGAGACAAGAAGAAAGAAAAAAAATAGTAGAAGAACAACCTTTGTTGAGGAATATCATGTTGGATCATCTAACAAACTAGAAGAGGGAGAAGTGTTGGTGAACATAAGAGTATTGTGTCAAAGTGAGATGAAGTAAGAACCATTGCAAAGAAAGAACTTGTTTCAGACTAGATGCAAGGTAGCTGGTAAATGTTGTAGACTGATTGTTGACAGTGGTATTGGCATATGGCTTTGAGAGATTTTTTTTGGCTGCTTGTGTTGTCATTGATGGAAACTGGAGTCTGCAATATGGTTTGCAGTATTAAAGTTGCTCCTACTAGCAAAAGAAGTATGATTTTATAATCTATCGGAAGAAAGTATGAAGTACATGATATCTGGTTGATAAGTTGATTTGAATACTTCACTGAATCACTATTTTATGGTTTGGATCCCCAGGGAAGCTTGTTTAGCATGTATGCTATCCTACCGGTGAGTTTTGTGGTGTCACATTAATCATAGTATGAGTTAAGAGATTCGGTAGAATGATTTATTATTTATTCTCTCATTTTTCCTAACCTATTGTGTATGACATGCCAGAGATGTATGAGGAGTATGTGCTTAACTATTTCTTATGTTTGAAATTTTGGTTTGGGTCCCTACTATAGTCTAGCAAATTTTGTGGGTATGCATCAATTCTAACTAGTGATTTGAGCCGACATAAGAAAGAATATTATATATTTTTTTAAGCTGACATATAATAAAATTCTTGATAATGGATATATAAAGGAGATCAGAAAATCATTTTGAGATAGAGATAGAGATATAGATAGATAGAGAAGTGTGTGTAGATCAAGAAGAGTGAAGGTGTAAGCATAAAAAACTATAGAACAATTATATGAGGTAATATTAGAAGATCTATTTGGTCAACAAAATGGTTTTGTATGCAGAGCAGAGCATAGTAGAAGTGCGAATTGGATAAAAGATATGGAATCTGATTATGTTCTTCATTGGAACTGAATCCATGCATTTGTAGATGCTATATTCTCATTTCAACATTTTTTTTGTAATATCAAATATATTTTGTAAGCTAACGAGCCTTTTCTTTTTGAGCAGTGAGCTCTAGGCAGTGCGTGTGAATGCAAGTGCATTCCCTTTTTATCATAATTTTAATAGATTTTACTTTTTGGATTAATCTCCACTGTGGTTTTTCCCCTATAGGGTTTCCACGTAAAAAAATTTGGTGTTATGATGTTGCTTAATGTGTTTGTGTGATTCCTTCTATTTATATGTTGTGAATGCTATTTAAAGTTCAATTATTGTTGTTGATAGTTTAAGATCTGATTTGAAAAAAAATGTTGTGGAACACCGATTCACCCCCCTCTCAGTGTTCCTAGTGTGCAAAATTTGGTATCAGAGCTAGTTCCTCTTTTGGAGTTTAATAGCTTGAGGTGGATCTTGAATTACAATGGAAATTGGTGGTATTCAATAGTAGCTTATGGTGGCACTTGATGATATTGATCAGTCTAAAGTAGAGGTCATGGAACTAAAAGAAAATCTTGTTGCTATAGAAAAATTCATTCAATCATTGAAGGATAAAATAAACGAGTCAAGGGAAAAGAGGAAGGAACTTTGTGATCAGTTGAAGCAAAAAGAAAGAAAAGGTCTAGATGATGTCCATCTGAATAAAACCCTAAGAGAGATAACAAAAGAATGTGAAAAGCTTGCTAAGGACAATGTAGCTCTAAAGCTTGAAATGGAATATGTGGCGATGAAGTTAACCAAAGAGATTGAAGAAAGAAAGAAGAATGAGGAGAATTTGGCCCAGTCCTTGAAATAAAAATATGAAGAATGCAATAGAATTAATAGTGGATTCATTTAGCTAGAGATTGAACTGCAACAATCCAGAAACAATGAACAAGAGCTTGAGAGATAGGTATTTATTCTAAAAAATGAGCTTGCTATTGCAAATGAATTCAAGGAGAAGTTCAGGATAAGTTCTACTAGGATTGATGAGAAAACCAAAGGTCAAAAGGATACAAATGATAATTGAGGTCTTGGCTATGAGAAGGGTGAGAGCTCTGGATTTGAACAAAAGAACCTTGAAAAGAAGAACAAAGGTAGAAGACATCTGGTAAGGCAACCCAATGCTCAAAAATTTAATGGATATTACTTTGTAATAAATTTGGACATATGGCTTCTTAGTGTAGAAGAAAGATAAACTTTAGCACTCCATTATTTTCTGGTCAGTATTTTAAATGCAAGAAGTTTGGTCATAAGTCATTAGAATGTAGTGCAAGTAACATTAAATACTATACCTGTGGAAGATTTTTCCATGTTGCTAATTAATGTAGATCAAGAGGAAATTAGTGGAATAGATGGTATAGATATAAAAATCTGGTATGCTATAATTGTAACAAACTTGGGTACATTGAAGGATTCTATAGGAATAGAAACATGAATAAAAGAGGTCTAGTTTATAAAGGAAGAAATTCATAGAAAGACAACAAAGGAAAAGAAAAAGCATCTATGGAAGATATAAGAGATTAGAGAAGAAAACAAGGACAAAGAAAAGTGAATCTAATGAAGGCAACAAGGCTATACCAAAAGCCCCCTCTGGTAATTCTTCCAACAATTGATTTAAGGCTAGTGTCCTAGGGGGAGTTTCTCATGAAAATATTTTGTCCCCCTATGTATAGTTGGAACTGAATCATAGGATGCCATCAGTCGTTGTGCTATTCATTGTCAAATGTATCAAAAATCATTTGTTGAGTTGGATGAAATGTTAAAGGTCCATAGTTGGATCCTTTGCTTGTTGTCTGAGTTTGCAGAGTAACCTAAACTTCTAGGGAAACACATTTATTTTAGCAAAAAGTTAAGTATGTGAAGTTATAAAAGAGCATTTGGAACCCTAATTTGTCATCGTGCATTGAAGGAGAACAATTGGAGAAAAATTTTAGCAAAATTTTGAAGGAGTGAAAATTTAATTTAGTGGTGAATTCTCCAGGTATTTCCATTGCTCATCAATTTCATACTTATTTGATTGGTAGAACCCTGTTTGGCATGAAAAATGAAAAAAATCAAAGGAACAGTAACTCTGGATGAATATAGTAGTCAAAAAGTTAGGGATGTAAGAAATTCATTGTCTATCATCAAATTGAAGAAGCTTGGAGGAGTGAAACATAAAAAATGGACATCTGGAATGAATTCCCTCATTTCATCAATGCAAAGGTAGTTTAGTTTATCTTCAACAGATTGGATGGTGATATCCTTACTCTGGCTAAACCATATCAAAATTCTAAGGATGTAATAAAAAATATAATAGGTTTGTGCAATGTTGGTTATGTTCCGAAAAATAAATCGATTCGAAATGTTGAGGTCGAAGCCCTAACTAGAATAATGGGAGATCAAAGGGCTTTGATGATAACAAAAATTAAATATTCGTTAACAAGGTATATTACACATGGAATTTCATATAAAATCTTCTTCAAAAATAGAGAAGGATCAACCTCAGTAGGTACAGTTTATATCACTCACAAAATGATAATAGAAAATGAATACTTTGACCTATATGGTTTGATGAAGGATCAATTGATGGACAATGTACAATTAATAAAGGATATAGATTACTCTTTCAGATTTGGTACCATAGCTATATGCATTATGATGTATTTTCAAAGTTGCTTGTCTCTAAATGACAATGTGGTATGGAAGGAAAATATACTGGTTTGCAAGAAATTTTTTGAGTATTTCAACTCTTTTGTAAATGGTTAACAAGTTTATGAAAACTTCTTTGGAAAATTATTAGAAAAGTTTGGCATAAGTGATATTCCTCTTTCGGTAAAGATAGTTGAAGTTGGGTCATCCTCCGACAAGGAAGAGAAAAAGCAGAAGGGAGGAAGAGATTTGGCTAGTGTCACTCCTCTAGCACCCAAGTCAACAAAAGTTGAGGGAAAATGAAGAGAACAGATGGTTGTGGATATAATGGATGAAAAATCTAAGGAATATACACCTAGAGATGAACCAAAACTAGGTGAACCAGAAGTGATAATAGCAGAAGATAGTGATGAAGAAGTTGCTCTGTTTAAAGCAAAGATATTGCAGATTATTTAGGATGAAGAAAAAATGCAAAAGATAACTAATATATGGTTGAATGGACCATGTTATGAGTAGGAATTGATTGAGAACACTCTAGGAAGATACTTTGTTGATAACAAAATTGAATTGGAGATTCTATAGAATGTACTTCCAAAAGAGCTAATTGAGTGTGTCAGGGAGGCTATGGCCTCTATGCCTCTAGACAAAAAAGAGGAGGAAATAATTTCTCCTTTGAAGATGTAATTTAGGCTATCTCTTTCCAAACTAAAGAAGAAAATGAATATGTTAAGATAGTGCATTGACTCAGCCAAGAAGATCTTCAATTACTGTCTTAGGTGGCCACATGTGGTTGGAAAATACAAGGACAAGTTGGAGGAAATTGAGAACGAGCTTGTCAAAATTAGACAAGACTACAATATGTTTTTGGACAAGGATGGAGAAGTTAAGAAGAAGATTCATGATCCATAGGTTGAGCATGCAAATGTTCACTTTTCCATAAATACTCTTATGGACGCTTTCTGGAAAGTAAAAGATCATATTGAATGCAGACTGGAGCAAATGATTGAAATCCTAAAGAAAGGAGAAAACCTAGATTATTCCATCACCATTCATAAATCCCTTGTCTAGATTATCAATAGGACATCAGAGAATAACAACTTGATTATAGCTATTGGGATTGTAGTGGAGGCTTGGAAAAAATTACTTCTAGAAATAAAAGTTAAGTATAAAATAATCTTTTGATTTGTGCAGTAGTTTTCCAAATTTTGATCAAACTCTCTTTTTTGCAATAAGGGGAGAGAATAGTAAAAAAAAAAATCTAACAAAAGAATGAGAGAACTGTAATAAAATATTAAAGGTGAGTGTAAGTAGTAGAATATTTTTAATTGATTTCAAAGGGGGAGATTGTTCGCATATGGCTTTGAGAGACTGTTTTTGGTTGCTTGTGTTATCATTGATGACAACTAGAGTTAGCAGTATGGTCCACAGTATTGAAGTTGCTCCTACTAGCAAGAGAAGTAAGAGTTTGTAATCTACCAGCAAAAATTATGAAGTACATGGTATCTAGTTGATAAGTTGATCTAAATACTTCACCGGATCACTATTATATGGTGTGGATCCCCAAGAAATCTTGTTTAGCATGTATGTTATCCTACTGGTGAGCTTTGGGGTGTTGCATTAATCAGAGTATGAGTTAAGAGATTCAGTAGAATGATTTATTGCTTATTCTCTCAATTTGGCTGACCTGTTGCATATGGTGTGTCACAGATGTATGAGGAGTATGTACTTAACTATTTGTTATGTTTAGAATTTTGGTTTGGGTCCCTACTATAGTCTATCCAACTTGTGTGGGTACACATAAATTCTAACTGGTGATTTGAGATGACATAAGAAAGAATATTATATTTTGTTTGAAGCCAACATATAATAAAATTCTTGATAGCAAATATATAAAGGAGATCAAAAAATTATTTTGAGATAGAGATAGAAATATAGAAAGATAGAGAAGTGTGTGTAGATTAAGAAGAGTTAAGGTGTAAGTGTGGAAAAGTAAAAAATAGTTATATGAGGTAATATCAGAAGATCTGTTTGGTCAGCAAAAGGGTTTTGTATGTAGAGCAGAGTAGAGTAGAAGTGTGAATTCGATAAAAGATCCAAAATTTGATTATGTGCTTCATTAGAACTGAATCTAGGCATTTGTAGATGCTATATTCTCAGTTCAAAATTTTGTTTTAATATTAAATATATTTTGTAAGGCAGTGAGCCTTCTCTTTTTGAGCAGTGAGCTCTAGGAAGTGCACCTAAATGCAAGTGCATTTCCTTTTTATAATATACTTTTAACAGAGTATACTTTTTGGATTAATCTCCACCATGGTTTTTCCCCAAATAAGGCTTCCACGTAAAAATTTCTGGCCTTATGATGTTGCCTAATGTTTTTGCATGATTCTTTCTATTTATATTTTGTGAATTCTATTTAAAGTTCAATTATTGTTGTTGATAGTTTAGGATCTAATTTGAAAATCAAATATTGTGGAAAATTGATTCACCCCCCCTCTCAGTGTTCCTAGTGTCTAACAAGTGGAAACTCCAAGAACTTAGTTTCAGAAGAAATGGTGACCAAATTGAAGTTGGAAATATTGAAACACTGGAAGCCCTATTAGATAGCATGGATTCAAGATGAGCATAAGGTACTGGTAAGTGACTAATGTTTGGTGAAATTGTAGATAGGAAATTATAATGATGAATTTTTGTGTGATATCATGCCTATGGATGTATGCCATGTTTTTTTGGGAAGACCTTTGTTGTATGATAGACAAGCTATTCATGATGGAAGGAAGAACACACACCATTGTCGCTAATGGGATGAAGTTGACTTTGTTGCCATTGGAGGATGTTCCTAAGGTTGAGGTTTGTATGAGTACCCGAATTTGTTTGGTTGATGAGAGGAGATTTCTAGATGGAATGAGACATGGGAACATGTTCTATTCCTTGGTTCCTAAGAAGGCTAGAGACTTGAAGCATGTATAAAAACAAATAGAGGAGATAAAGGAGTTGTTGGAAGAATATGTGGAAATCATTTTGAATAATGTACCTGATAGATTACCACTTGTGAGGAGTATTAGTCGTTGCATGGATCTAATTCCAAGAGCTAGTTTTCCTAATAAAGCAACACACTAGATGACACTAGAAAAGCATGAAGAGTTAAATAGACAAGTGCAAGAGTTGTTGAGGAAGGGTTTGATCAAAGAAATATTAAGTCTTTAAGAAGTACTTGTTGTGCTAGCTCCTAAGAAGGATGGAGAATGGAGGATGTGTATAGACTCTAGAGCCATAAACAAGATCACAATGACGCAGAAATTTTATTTTCCCTAGATGGATGACATTATGGATTGTTTGAATGGAGCTAAATACTTTACAAAGATAGATTTGAAGAGTGGATATCATCATATTAGAATTAGAGAAGGGGATGAGTGGAAGAAAACGTGAAAGAAAATTTAAGGATTGTATGAGTGGTTGGTGATGCCTTTTAGACAAACAAATGCATCGAGTAATTTCATGAGGCTGATGAATGAGGTATTGAAGAAATTCTTGTGTTTGTGATTGTCTATTTGGATGACATATTGATTTTCAGTAAGACTAGAGAAGAAAATTTGTTGCATATAAGACAAGTTTTGCAGAGGTTGAGAGATGAGCAGTTGCTGATAAATAATAAGAAGTGTAGTTTCATAAAGGAATAATTGGCATATCTAGGATTTGTGATATCTGTGGATAGATTGAAGATGGACCCTAAGAAGGTAAGATAAATTGTTGAATTCAACCTACACCAAAAATCATTGGAGAGGTAAGAACATTTCTTGGATTGGCTAGTTTCTATCAAAATTTCATTAGGAATTTTAGTTCTATTTGTGCAGTCCTATGAAAAAAACAATGAGAGGGTACAAGAAATATTTTAGGTGGATATTTGGAGCAAACCATAGTTTTGAATTGTTGAAATAGAAAGTAACTAAGTACCCTATGTTGGCTTTATTGGAATTTAGTAAGGCATTTCAAGTAGACAGTTATGCAAGTGGAAATGGAATTGGAGTAGTATTAAGTCAAGAAGGGAGACTAGTAGCTTATTTCAGTAAGAATTGAATGATGCTAGAAGAAGGTATTCAATGTATGACTAGGAGTTTTATGCCATAGTTCAATCCTTGAAGAAGTGGAGACATTACTTTTTCCCCAAGTAGTTTGTGTTGTATATAGATCATCAAGCATTGCAGTATTTGAGTAGTCAAGGTAACTTGAATTAGAGACACATGAGATGGGTGAAATTCTTGCAAAGTTATACTTTTGATTTGAAACATAGGAGTGGAAAGTCAAATAGAGTTGGTGATGATTTGAGTAGGAGAAGGAATTTACTACAGAGATGATAGTGGAGGTATTAGGATTTGATGATTTGAAGAACTTCTATATGGAAGACTTGAATTTCGTAGAACCTTGGAGAGCTTGTAAATAACTAGTCTTGGAGGATAGGAGTCAATGGTTGGATTATTTCATTCAGGAGGATATGTTGTTCAGAGGGAGTCAATTATGTGTACCCTAGATTTCAATGAGGGATAACTTGGTGAAAGAAAAACATTGAGGATTGGAAGGACACTTTAGAATTGATAAGATAGTAGCATTGGTAAGTGAAAATTAATTTTGGCCACAAATTCATAATGATGTTAGGAAATTTGTGCAGAGTTGCAAGGTTTTCCAAGTTGAAAAAGGGAGTAGTCAGATTGTTTTATTATATAAGGCTTTGATAGTTCCAGAGAGACCTTGGGAGGATATCAACATGGATTTCATACTTGGTTTGCCAAAGAAACAGAGAGGTAATGATTCTATATTTGTGGTGGTGGATATATTTTCTAAAATTGGACATTTCATACCTTGTAAGAAGACAAGAAATGTACCACATGTAGAAAACTTGTTTTTCAAGGAGGTGGTCAGATTGCATGGATTACCTAGGAGTATTGTTTCAGATAGGGATACAAAGCTTGTTGGTTACTTTTAGAGGACACTTTGGAAGAAGTTAAAGATAGATTTAAAGTTAAGTTCTACTTTTCACCCACAGACGGATGGACATCTACAAAAGAAGTAAAAAGTAGTTTGGGAAATTTGTTGAGATGTTTGGTAGGAGAGAAGACCGAAATTTGGGATTTAGTTCTTGCACAAGCAGAGTTTGCTTACAATAATTCAGTGAACAGGAGTATCAGAAAGACATCTTTTGATATTGTTACTGGAGTTCATCGTAAAGGTATATCAGAGTTGTGAGACATCAATAAGGAAGATAAAAGGAGTGCAAAAGCATAGGAATTTTTAGAACATATGAAGAAGGTGCATACTTAAGTAAAGCAACAATTGGAAGATATGAACCAAAAGTATAAGGAGAAAGTTGATGAAAAGAGGAGACATAAGGAGTTCAAAGTTGGAGATGAAGTGATGGTGTATTTGAGGATGGAAAGATTTCTAGTTGTCACATACAATAAGATCAAGCTGAGGAAGTTTGGACCCTGCAATATTTTGAAGAAATTTGATTTAGGAAATGCATATGAAGTAGACTTACTAGATGGCGTGGGTATATCACCTATATTCAACATTGCAGATCTACATTAGTACCATGAAGCAAAATTGGAGAAATAGTTCCCTAAACAATTAGACAAGATAGAAGATATTTTGGATGTCAGAGATGGGAGGAAAACACATGGAAGACAGTATAAAGAATATCTTGTGAAATGGAAGGGCAAACCAATGGAGGATTCTTCTTGGATTTCTCAAGCTAAGGTAGATCGTATTGTTTTTCCTTTATCTCTAGCAAAGTGAGGGACTCACTTTTCAATCAAACTTAGGTGTCTGATGTAGGAGAATCCTTGGTTCTTGGAGATCCTACATCAACCAAAAATATTTTCATTTCAATTTGTTCTTGTTTTAGTTCTTGTTTCAGTTCTTGTTCAGTTCAAGTTGGAAGATTCAACATTTCATCATATTTGTTCACCAGATCCCGTGGATCTATATTTGCATCATGGAAATGTTTATTTTCCTTATTCCAAGATTTCAGTTTGATTGGATCTTTTTCTGGCAAGTTATCACTTCTAGAATAAGTGACATATTCTAGAATAGAGTAGTGAGTAGTCAAGCCTAACAACTACTTTTATCTCTTGTGGATCCTTCCCATAACTTGCATATCCTTACGATGTGTCTCAAGTTGTTCCATGGAGTTCCCTTGATCTTAATTTAGGCCTACACCTCATCCTATGCACTCGTTGAGGAGACATTAAAATTTAAGGATGACCTATTTCATGTGCACATTACATTTCCTTCATCAAGACTTATAATGATCTTTGGATGGTGTGGATAATTCTAGATCTCACTTGATGTGATATAAATCATTGTAATAGATCATTAGGAAAGTGATTAAGAAAAGGATAGGATTTGATATGTAATATTTCAGCTCGCACTAAGGAGCATATAGGAACATTGTATTTTGAGCATGTTGTATCATGCCTGTGAGTCCAATCTGTAAACCTGGATGTTGTCAGTTGTTTGTAATTGAAATTCTTGATAATAAGAATGTTTGAGTCTACATTTTAGTCAATATTTTGTGTTGCTTCCATTGTGTAACTCTTTCTACATGGTCCAAATCATTCTCTTTGAGGACCATCCTACCATGGCTACACCAAATGTGGATCAGATCTAAGCTATTTTTCCAAAGTACAGACTCAATCTGAGGCAACAAAACTTTTGGCTGTCCACTAGGTGAGTATCCAAAAGGGTGTCTTAGTGAGAAATTCATGCTTTTGTGTTATCTTCTCACTGTATAATGAGAAATTCATGCCCATGTTTAGGCTTCTTGTTATAGCAAACATACCAACTTAGAAATAGCTCTTGATAAATTTGATAAGGTAGCACAAAATGTGAACAATAAGATTCATGAGGAAAGAAAAAATTTGTATTCTTGAATTAAAAGGATGGCTCCATAGGAAAGAAAAGTGTGTTTATGAAATGTATCCATATAATAGTTATTGTAAATGCAAAATAGTGTAAGGTATGTTCAAAGGGATTTTTCTTAGTTCATGTAAGGTATCTTCGTATGGAACATCATGCTTAATGTCTCCAAGAGAGGATAAGTCAAATAAATATTATGCTCTTGGAGGAAATAAAGCCTAATGATACAACTAAGAAAAGGACACATCACAAGAAAATCACACAATGAAACATGAGTGTCGATGTATGCCCCCTCTTTAAAGTTGTTGCTAAAACCATTGTTGTGAGTGTTTGCTTTAGAGTAGAAGAAGACATGAGAGCTTACTCGGAAGCTATCATGAATAAAGGGTTTTCCCCAAAATGCAATACTAAACATAAATTAGTATGTCACATGTGAGCCAACTTAAGGCATATCATCCACATTCCAAGCTTGCTCTTATATGTACATGGATGGTGGTCAACAGTGACAAGTGTCATACGAGGATAAGGCTACCTAATCCCCTTGCCCCACTTAGTGAGAGACAAGGGTGAGTTGAGGTGATTGATGAGAAACATCCTAGAGTGAAAATCAGTATCAATTAGAGGAATTAGGTTACCAACATACGTAAGAATTCCACACTACTTGAGATGTTGAATTTTTATCACTTAAAGTCTTACATTCATTAGTAGAATGACCATGAACTCTATGATATTCATAAAATGAATTCTTGTAGTAGAATTTCTTTCATGTTCTTGGAGGGAGGGATATCAAATGATCTTGGAGGAGTCTCAAAAAGATACACTCTTGATCAATAGTAGAGGATGTTCCTTTATTTTGCAACCAAGATATCTCTTGCTTAGTACAAGGTGTCATAATTACACAAGGCTCTTTAGATTGTGATATTTTGTACTCTCTTTTTTTAAAGGAAGTCATAAAATATAATGAACTCTAATCATTAGTGTTTTGTGTGATAAAATTTATATTAAGGGAAGATTTCTTTGTTTATTTCATTTCTTTTAAAGGAAAAGAATGACTTCTCTCTATCAGTTAAAGATACACTAATGTTAAAGTCAGCTTAGAAGAATCTTTTGTAAGAGTGTTGAAATTAAGTGAAGGATTTCTTGTTTCCTTGGAGGGATAGTAACCAAGACCATTAGTCATTCCTTTCATGTTAGACTCTATAGGGAAATAGATACCTTGTTCTCTAGCACCACATCCTTTTCCACTATATCCAAGTTGTTTTAGAAGTTCATAACCTTTCCCATAAATATTTTTTAATTCTTTCAGAGTTGGTGGTTGCTCATAATCAAGTTCATCAAAGTTTTTCACATATATTGTCTTTTTTTCTAAAGTGGTTGAGGTGGGTGCTTTTGAAGGGTCTTCTAAATTTTGTGTTAACATTACCAATTTTTCTTTAACCTTTTATGTGTCTTTTTTTATGATCTTGTATTCACCCATGAATGTAGGTGTGAATTCCAATGATCCCAAATCATCTAGCGATAACATTGTGAAGGGTTTAGGACACCTATCATTTTGTTCTTGAATGGGTTCTACTTGTGTAGTTGGTGTCAATTTTTTCAAAGGATTTTCCTTATTTTTCTTAATTTTTAAATAATTGTTTGGTTTGGGGTCAGCTTTGAGAGTTTACACTTTGTTGTTGTAGAAATACTTCATTATACTATGAAGAGTAGAAGGAATCCCACTCATTGCATGAATCCATGGTCTTCCTAAAAGAATATTATATCAAAGTTCATGAGGAATAACATGGATAGGATTTTCTCTTGTGGACTTTCTTGCTATAATAGGAAAAGTGATCACACCAAGTGGTTGTTTTCCTACATTGTAAAATCCTTGAATACATAAAGAATTAGGTTGAATTCTTGATTTATCCACACCAAGTATAACCAAAAGGGCTACACTACATAAATTAAGAGCTAATCCATTATCAACAAAGGTTCACTTTATGCCTTTACTATTGAATTGAACTATTAACATGAAAGCATCATTTTTCTTTTTCACTTCCAAAGGAGGGAGCTCACTTTGGTAGAAAACAATGTTCACATTCATTCCTTGAATCGTGGTTGCTATGTCATTTGTTTGCACAATAAAAGGGATAGGAAATTTTTGTAAATCACTTTGAATCATGTTATGATAATGATGGGAGGCTTGAATATGGTCCCATAAAGATATCTTGGTAGGAGTATTCTTTAGTTGTTCAGTAAGATAGTACTCCTTTTCATTATGTAAAGAAAAACGAGGGGCACTAGGCAAGATAGGGTTAGGAAATGGGTGGATGTTGAAGGTATTTGTCTTGGTTGTGGAGTATTTCTATTTTTATATGTATTAGCAATGGTACTATAACTTGAATGTTGTAACATATTAATATTACATGGTTCAAGGATGAGGACGGGTTTGTTTTGAGTTTGAGGTTTGTGTGAAGGTGCGTAAAGGATGAGTCGAGGTTGAAAATTATTAACTTCTCATAGGTAAGGAGAGTATAATTTTAGTTCATCATCTTCATCTAAGGAGGCCTCATTACTAGTGTTTGAAAGGCATGCATCATTTGCATCATTCTCTTGCACCATGGTATTTACCCTAGTAGGATATTTTTTGGGAGAACAACAAATTAGATGTTCATGACATTCAAAGGTTGGTTCTTCCAAAATTATTGAAGTTATCACAAGGTAGTTATCAATGGTTTTATTTTCTTATTTATCAATGATGGCCTTATTTTGTTCAATAATGTTTTCTCTAGGAGGAGAGAGGCAAATAAAATTATCATGACTCTCATTGGTGTGATCTTCTAATGTCAAAATATCTTCTTCACAACTAGGAGAGATACTAGGAGAAGAACAAGTATGATTGTATCCCCTTTTCCCATAATGTCTTCCAAAATAAAATAAGTAGGTGAAGAAGAGTAAATAGGGTTGTCATAGATCTTAAACATTTGATCATCTAACACCAACTTATCCTTCTCACAACTAATATTATTGTCATGATTTCTCATAATTACATTCTCTTTCACTAAGACATTATCATAAAAAAGAGGTGAATGGGAATTACGTAAGGTGATGGTTAGAAATGTGTCTATGATCTCCTCCTCTTGTGCCATAATATCTTCCAAAGGGTGATGAGGAGAAGGACAAACAAGACTTTCATGATTCTTAATGAGTGCATCTTCTTTCACCTTGAGATACCTTCATCATTAATTGGAGAGGTATTGGGAGAAGAACAACTATGATTTCCATAGTTATCTATGCTTGTATCCTCTTCTATAACATCATTCCCACACATACAAGAGATAGGAGGGCGTATATTAGATTTAAGAAAAGTGTCAACATTTTCACTTTCTTGCACTAAGAGACTCTCATAACTACAAAATGTACTGAATGAATGACTAACATGCTTATTGACTAAATTTTTCCTTGAAAACTTGGAAAATACAAATACTAACACTTATCAAACGTAATCTATACAAAATCGAAAGGGAAAGAGACTTAAAATGCACTGTAATGATCTAGAATGAAATGTGTAAATGCAATTTTCAAATTCTAACCAAGGTAATTTAGTTATTACATTATGAATAAATGTAAAAATGAAATGTTATGAATTCCATTTTGAAATTAAGAAATGCAATAACTAAACCAAATTAAGCTAGATTTAATGAAATGAATGAAACATAAACTCAAAAAATTGAAATAGATAGCTAATAGCAACAAACAAAAACACAAAAATGATATTTTTAACGTTGTAAAAGGGCATTTTAGGTGTGATTTGGGAATTATTTTCCAACATGGGCACATGAGTCACAGTTAGAGTTTTTGAAGGGTTGAAATATTAAAAAGTACACCACCGAATACCTAGAAATTAGGGAAACAAACCTATACGAGGACTAAATCACCCATAGGGGTGAATGAGACCCAAATTAGGGTTTTTGCACCAAATTCAGCAAATTTTGGGTGAATGTTAAGGTTTCTAGTTTTTATGTTGACTTTGTTGTTTGCAATTGCAAAACTTTAGTGAAATTGAATAATCTAAGATGCAAAAATGCAACCTATATACATTTTCACTAATCCAAGACCTAATACAAAGTTTATGTAAGCTATATATAGGAATATTATCCACTCTAAATCATAAAATAAGGTGTTCTAAAGGCTAGGTTCACCAAAATGAAATCTAGAAAATTGTTTCTCTATGTTTTGGGAGATAGAACTAAAGGGGGATTAGGGTTCCTCCACCAATTTCCTTCAAGTTTCATTCAAGGAAATCCTAGAGATCTCAATCTAGGGATGAAATTAGGAAAAGATATGTGCAATAGGGTGTTATAGGGGTGTGATTAAAGACAAGAGGGGCTTCATGACCAAGAAAAGTATTGGGAAGAAGAAGACAAAGTATTATGCAAACCTAACTAAATGACCCTGGAAATGAAACTAAAAATTAGGACGATGAAGTGAGAATAAACATAGGGGTACTTGGATGAAAGATGTGATAAAAAAATCTCTAAAACCCTAAAATTTTGACTTTTAATGCTCACTGATTCATATGCTAGACTGGGCGATTTAGTCCCAAACTAGGGTTTTTTGGGTAGAAACTGGAATTTCTTAGTGTCTAATCTGGATCTTCTGAAATTGGAAAAGGTGTTGTATTGAGTCTCATATGCCTAAGGTGTTGATTTAGTCTTAGTATTATATTTTGACTAAAACTCAAGTATCCTCTATTGGTTAGCTATAGCTTCTCTCCTTCCAAATCTATGAGTTTGAAACCTTGAATTTTGGCCTATAGGTGAATTTTCGTGAAGATGACAACATCTTGACAACTTGAAAACTTTCCTCAATATTTGAACTTAGTCTTTAAAGGATCTTCAAGATCCAAAACACCTAGATCTACAATCACACATGTAGTGAGAGAGAGAAAAAATTGTTGATTATTAGGAAATAGGGGGTTGCCTTGGTCAAACCCCATTTAGGTGATTAAACCTTATGATGAAACAATGAAACATGAAACATGAACAATGATACCTTGAATGATGTCTTTAAGTGTAAATCTGTAATCTAATCTATAGTGTCCATGAAGAATGTAGATCTCAATCTTGAATTAGATATGGAATGATGCTTATCATGGATCTTGAATCCTACATCACAACACTAGCTCAATAACATGCTTGATGCTTTATGTCTTTGACATGATGATGGATCTTGAATTGTTGCAAGAATATTCTCCAAATATTCCTTTGAATGCTCTTGAATTCTCTTGTGAACTCTTGTGAAAGTGCTCTCAATTGTTTATGAAATTCTAGGATGAAACTATGTGAAATAACCTTGTATTTATACTTGTTTATGCCAAATTTTCAAAAATTACAACACTACAAGATAACATCAGATCTAGGATAATAAAATCTTGCCAATAATTGAATTTCAAATGGTTATTTATTAGAGTGGGACTCATATGCCCAAGGTGGCATATGAGTTCCAATGGCTCAAAATTAGGACACAAACTCAAAGAAATGTCTTTTTTAATGTGAAATTCAAAATTAGGTCCCAAGACCTAGGTGGGACTCATATGCCTATGGTGGAATATGAGTCCTAGATCACCGGATATGAAACATATGTCACAAAACATTGAATTATGATTGGTTATTTGATATTTTTCAAGATTATCCTCAAAAAGATGCATTAAATAAGGCTTGTGGATGCAAAATAAGACAAAATAAGGCATAAAGAAGCTCAATTTTAGCAGGAAGGGCCCAAAAGAGTGTGAAAATATAAAGGGGTACATTTTTCTATAATACACTTTATAATTTCATTTCATGAGTAGGTTGATATTTTTCTTTGTTTTGATCTTATTCATTTGACTTTATTTTTGTTTCTTTATGCTTATTTTCTCCCTTACATTAAGAAAGGCTTATCTTTTAACCAACACAATATTTTGTGGTATTCTTTATTTATCAATCTAGGAAACCTTCTTGTCAAGTTACCTTGGCTTAAGACCCTCAAATTTCAAAAGAAAGGAATTAAGACTCCAAAGAATTTGTTTTCCACACCCATGATGAGCCTCATGTCATAAGGAATATTAAAGGCCAAGTTTAGCTTAAATTATTCTAATTGGGAGACCTTTGAAGGAGCCCTTAATACCATTCTAGTTGATATACTTTACAAAATTGGTATTCATTCTTCCAAACCTTGGTGGAAAGATTGGAAGTGGGGTCCAAATACCCACTTCAAGAGATACAAACCTTGGCTTGGTTACCATTGAATTTGACCTCATCTTTCAATGATTAACAATTTGAACGAAAGATGAAATTTGTAGTCACTAACTTATGTTTGGCACCATAGAATAACTAATGTGTCAATTGAAATTTATAGCGGGGGATATTTTCTACCCTTGAGTCTTAGGACAAGAAGAGTATTCAAGGATAAAATGGTCCTCAACTACCTCAAGGCATAATGCTCATGTGATAGGATAAAATAGTAAGGTTTGAAGAAATAGAAAGAGTAGGTCACAAAGGTCTTCTGGAAAAACTAACAAGCTCTCATCCAAGGAAATCAACACATGTGGACATCCCCACAACGTACTAGCATCTTGTATGGAAAAAACTAAGAAAATCATAGAAAAAAACATGACTAATACTATTCTCAATACTAGGAATTCTTGAAATATAGGAAAATCATAGAGAATAACAAAGAATAAGATAAAGATTCAAGCTATAAGGAATGTAAATGATGAAATAAAAGAAGAGAAAGAAAATATTCACAATAGGTCAAGAGATGACGTCTCTAGAAAAGAAATGTCTTCAACACCTACAGACATGAGATCAAAGAGAAATTCTGGGGTTGTTTATGGGATTTCTTTATTCAAAATCATGAACTTCAGTGTTTCCACCTCCATAGATAGCTAGATAGAGATATAGATAGAAATATAAATAAACAAGAATATAAAATGCATTAACAAGGGAAGTGATAAATGCCAAGATGTTCCAAGAGATAAGACAAGTATATATTACCTACAAGGCTTGAATAATCCAAAGAGAGAGAGAAACATAGAGAGTTGTGAGAGCCAAGAGAGTTGTAGAGAATGTTGTGAGAACTTTGAGAACACTTTAACAAGCTATATGGAGCTTTGCAAGCTTGAGAGAAAGAGATATTTTGAGAGAGAGACCAAGAAAGAATGTCCAAGAGATACTAGATTCCAAGAGATACAAAATAAAGTGAAAGATAGATTTAAAAGTGAGAATAGGAGCAAAAAAGAGGTTCTCAAGATCTTACAAATTTTCTTGAGCCATATCCACTAACTAGGATAGGTGACCATTGGATAAACACTCAAAACCAACCATATGAATCTTGGTGCAAGAAGGTGGCTGCTAAAAAAGGATCTTGTGCATCCTGTTGTGCAGTTTTTGAACACACACACCCTGCTGAAAGCAGGGATCCTCTCTTTCTTTGGCCTTGGGTGCTT
This sequence comes from Sequoia sempervirens, assembly GCA_007258455.2. Lineage (NCBI taxonomy): Eukaryota > Viridiplantae > Streptophyta > Pinopsida > Cupressales > Cupressaceae > Sequoia > Sequoia sempervirens. The sequence continues at coordinate 61,594,505 of VDFB02179234.1, forward strand.
ATAATCTTCTGATTGTGAAGGTTTGACCTCTTAGAAATGTGCTTGAATGCTTAAATGGCCCATACAAGTAATCCCCTTTAGGCAATTTGTTAAAAATTCTAAGTTTAACTATGAATTTTGGGTTTTTTCCTTGGTTTTAGGAATTTCCTCTCCTGATGGAAATCCCTGATTTTTGTCTGTCTCAGATACCTGAAGGCTACCACGTACTATTTTATTTTTGGAGATTTTGGAATTTCATGAAATTCTATGTCTAGTGGAAATCTCTGAACTTCCTTGAGGTCTTCAGATTCCTGATTTCCATCACTCCCTCTGGTCCTCAAAATTTGTCTTGGGTTGTCATTTCGCCTCATTTATGCTTGTCGTACGAACCCTACAGTTTGCATTTAATGGAATTTTGAAAGATTTCTTGTTAGAAAATTGGTGTCATTTGCTTCACATTGAGTTTGAAAGAGCTTGGTCCTCATATTTGCATGCGATTTGGATTGTTGGAGCTATGAATTGTTGGTTTTGTTGATGGCTCCTTGGGCTTGTTCTCACCTGCGTGTAATTTGAAGCTTCTTTCTAGTCACTGCCCTCCTGAATTTCACTTTATTAATGGCATGCATATGATGATTTTGCTTTTAATTGATCAGTATGAATTATTTTCTGGTATTATGTGCATGTTTTGTGCTTAGGTTTTGCGTACTTGGGGGTCTGTGAGTAAAATAGGGTTGTCCATGGTTCTTTTCGATGCCTCCCCTAAGTGTTGATGTCACAATCCTTTCATTGCGTTGATGATTTAATGATGCCAACCCCTACTAGACTTAGCTTGTGAATTTTATCCTATGTGTGATTTTCATTTGGTTTGATTCTATCTAGGGTTCCTTGTGTTTGACAAATTGATGATCTGAGTAAGTTTGAACTACTATTTTCCATTTGAATATGATAGTCACCTAATTTTGAGAGCTTTAGAAGAGTTTATTATGGTTTAATTGAATGAATGAATGAGTTGAAGCTGGGACTATTTGTCCATGGCAGAACCCTAGGGCTGAAATTTTTAAATTTCTTGTTGGATTTATTTGAATGGTCCTTGAATGAATCATAATTTTGAATCCTTGATGAGCGATTTGAAACAAACAAAATCTAATTCCAAATCCACAAATTTGTGATCATTCGATCAATTTGGGAAAAAATGTGAAAGAATCAAGACTTTTAGAGATTTCAAGTACCTTGCAAAGTTCCTCCACTTTAGAAATCCCCGAATTCCCATCGCTCTCTTGTTTACCTGAGAATACATAAAAACCTGAAAGTTATGTTAACTTCACTAATTTTTGTCCCAGATGGAAATCCCTGAAATTTTTCTGAATGTGAAGAATTGTAGAAATGGATGAATTAATGTTGCAGGATTTTGATGCCTTATGATTGGATTGAATGATTAAAGGTTGTATGTTGGCATTTATTGAACCATAATGTTGATTAAGTGAATTTTTGGGTGATAGTTGTGCTTCCATCACTAATTTCCATCTGGCCTGAAAATCTTTGAATTTCCTCCCTAGCTTGATTTCGGTGAAGGGTTGAAAATCTTGAGCTTTTAAGGAATTATCCTTTTTAAGTTTTTTGAGGGATTTTGATCTTTGTGTTGGCTTATTTGGGTCATGAATATGATATATATGGACTAACCTTAACTCTTGTGTTGTAATGGATATTGATTGTGGCTTTTGTTGAGTGTAGGCTGAATCAAGCAAGGTTATTGTCAACAAGGATAAGGGAAAGAAGATGGATCCTAATGTTGAGGGAGCTTCTATCTTAGAGGCTGAAAGGATCAAGCTAAACACAAAGAATAAAGTTAATGAGAGTAATATTGTCTCCATTTGGTCAGAGGTGATTGACACTAATGTGGGAAAATGGGATTATGAGGAATTCAAGGAAAGGATGGTAGTGAGTGACCCTTTTGTATTGGTGAGAAGAATGAGAGATTCTGGGTTGGCTAATGTGGTTGGTATTTCCTCTATAGTGTAGTGTTATGAGCTTATTTTGGAGTGTGCTTGACACTATGATCAAGGCACACAAAGGGTGATCAGTCCATAAGGTAGAGTGCTTCCAAACTTCTCCCTTTTCTTAGCTACCCAAATGTTTGACATGTTAGACTAGTCCCATGTGGTGCAATTTGACATTGATGTAGCCAAGAAATATTATACAGCCAAGAAATATTATACATAGGATACAAATAAGGCTCTAGAAGTTATCAATACTTGGGTAGAGAAACCTAAGGCTTATATATCCAAACTACCAAAACAATTGTTTAGAGCCAAGTTCAAACCAAATTACTATGATGCAGTTACTCTTCTCAATAGGGTCATGGGCCTAAAGAGTGCAGAAGTGTTTTAAAATTGGATGTTCTATTTGATAGTGTGAATGGGGCAAGGCACAAACTATCATTGAGTAGGGATAATTAGTAGAATGATTCATGAATAGTTGTGCAATATGTTGTAGACCAAGACCTTCACTATGACATCCTACTTGGTCTATGCCTTGGAAAGATTTCATCCATACAAGGGATTGAGCACTTGAGGGGTTTTTGGTTAGGATGTGATTTATGAAGTCTACCCTCAAGTGCATTTGGATAGTTCTAGCTATAGAAGGGTGATTGATGCATTCACCATGTACATTACAGGGTTGCTCTAAGGTGCAGAACATGTTAGGATATTTGATGCTTCCAAGGAGTTGATTCAAAAGTTTGGAGCATGGTTCATACATTTTCCCACTTTCACTTATATCAGGATTGATGGTTGTTAGAGGGCTCCATACAGATTGCCTAGGTACCCAACTGATCACATCATTATTTTGGAGGTTACAAGGAAAATTTGTGCCTTTGATTCAATTTTCAAGAAGGATATGCATAAAACTAGTTTTCGAAATGAGTTCCCATTGAGTATTGGAGGTCATGAGGCTTCCCTTCCTTAATCACAACACACTTTTTTGAAGAAGAGATGGGCACTCTAGGCTTGTCATTGCATTCTAAGAGGCCTAGGTTTGAGAGAATAGGTGAGGCTCAAAAGAGAGCCAACAAGGATTTTAGACACAAGGATGATATTGAAGACTATTGGGCCAATTGTAAGGATGAATTCAAAGTCCCAAGGAAGAAGTTCTCCAGATTGCCTGCCAACTTAATCAGATTGTATAGCATGAAGGCCATCCCAGATAAAATTGATGATGATGGAGAAACAATACAAAATCATGATTATGAACCAATTAGAGACAATCCAATAGGTGATATTGATTGGCTAGAAGAGGAGAAATCAAAGTGTGAGAAAATTAATTCTCTTGTGATCAAATACACCAAGTTGTGGATCAAGCATAAGATTTGGGAGCTGGACAATGAGGGAAAACAATATACTTATGACTTGATGGGAAGCTTGGAGTCTCAGTCTACTTATGGGGAGGACAAATATCTAAAAGACAAAGAAAATGTGGGTTCCCCTTTTAAAATTAAGATGAAAGGTGGTCAAACATAAACTGGGGAAGAAAAGAAAAGAAAACCTATTGCAAAGCAAAGAAATGCTACTTCTAAAGAGAAGAGATTTTCTCAAGAAGAGGAGCATGAAGAAGAAGGAAAGAGGGATGATGCCACTATGCCCAAAAGGATAAGAGTGACAAGAAAATTGAGGAAGCAAAATGAGAGTCCTAATGGAGAAGATGAGATAGGACCACAGCTGGTGGATGTTGAGAGTTCAGGCGAGAAAATACAGGTTTACACTAGAAAAGCAAGGAATCCCCCTCCTAGGGAGAATTTGATGAAAGAAGGTGCCTCCATGATTCCCTCTACTACACAACAACAAAAAGACACTTTTGTCCCTCCTTCAACTCGGGAGTTACATGGTGAGTAAAAGGAGCCAACAAAGGAAGATATTGAAGATATCCATCAAGGGGAGCATGCAAAAGAATTCAAGGATTGGGATCTTCATAGTGTAGAGGATGAGATTGATAGTATCTTTCAATCTTCCTTGGTATCATATGAGGATTCACCTATTGATGATAAAGGAGAAAAGTCCCCTAATAAGGAAGGTTTGCATGAAAGAACTCCCTCTCCAATCCAAAAGGTGATAGAGACACTTGACCAAGAGTAGAATGAGAATCCAGGGGAGGATAAAGAGAAGGATAAAGAGAAGGAAGATAAAGGTAAAGAAGACCCTACTGTGCATGATTCAAATATTGATTCCTCCATTGAAAAAAAAGAAAAGGGTAAAACAGGTGAGCAACAGTCAGATGTTCCTACTCCTAGTTGACTCAGTGAAGAATTGAAAAGAAAAACAAATAGTTGTAGATGACGCTCCTCCAAATTGGGATGATTTGTTGGGTAACATTGGAAAAGGTAAAATAAAGAAGGCCAAAATAATTTCTAGAAAAAAGAAAAGTTACAAAAGTAGTTGAATGATGTATGCAAGTATGTTCAACATATGATGAAGCCTCTGCAAGCAATGGGAAGTGAAGGAATAGTTCCTAAAGGATTGTTGCCTAAGGAGGCAGTCAATGAGCTTGGAAAGATGAAAAAGTATACTTATGCTACACATGAATGCTTACAAGGAGTAGGTCATAGATGAGACAACATGATCAAGGAAATTTTGTCAACTTGTGGAGCTGCATAGAGATCATTTGAGTGGCTGCATAATTTTTTCTAACAAGATAAAACTGATGTAGACCTTATCCTATAGAAAACAAAGGCAATTATGGATTATACTAAGGAGATATTGGTAAGTGATGGAATCTTTATTTATTCGAAGGTTTTAGAACCTTGGGAATGGTATAGAGCACTACATATCAGGTATAAAGTTCTAAAGAGAATCCATAAATAGGTCCAACAAGTTGGAAATACATTGAATGATATTTATAATATATGTATTTCATTCTTTGAGATAATGACTAGGAGGAAGAAATTTGCAGCAAAACACCTAAACATGGAGCAATTAAGGAAATGTTGGCATGAAGTCTATGCCCCTATTCATGATGGTCCGATCAATGCCCACCATCTAGATGATGCTACCACCTATATTGCTGTCAAAGATAAATTTCAAGATCTCAAGGTAGAGTGGGATAGGGTTGTGAAGGAATCAAGGGAAGAGATTAAATCTATTGAGAGAAGATTTAAAGTGTTAATTACTCCACCATTGGCTGACCTAGAGAAGATTTTTCTTAAGGTACAAGATAAATTGGATCAAGATAAGGATGAGGGGCTAGCTAATGAATGATTGCCTTGAGATTTGAGCTTCCCATTATCCCTCCTTTCATCTTCTACATGCATTGGAATAAGTTACATTGGAGAATTGAGGCTGACCTAGAAGGAGGCTCAAGCATTAAATACAATATATTTTATTTCATTCTAGGATCTTTCTATGCCGACTTGTTTATGGCCGACCATCTTTGTAACCCTAATTGGGCTGACATGGCATAAAATTGGTATAAATTGAGTATTTTTCCTCACTTGTAAAGGATAGAGAGTTAGACTTTGAATCAAGTTAAGTGATAGAGAAAAAGGCTAGAATCTAGTAGTTAGTTTTTGTGATAGGGCGAATAAGTTTGCTAGAAAACAAGCAGCAAACAAAAAGAGCGCAAATAACAACTAAAAACCCCCTACACCTCAAGATTGGCCTAAAGATTAACTAAACTAAGCAAAATGAAAGATTTCACCTTGTTGAGTTGTCCTTTGGTTTTCCCTTTGATCTTCAATGTTGTATGCTCATTGGATGGAAATAGATGTAAGCTATGAGATAGGATGAGGATGGAAAGATGAGTTGAAATGGATGCATGAATGAAAATTTGGCTAAGTATGGCTCAAGAAATTTTTTTGCAAGAGTTTGGCTAGCATGAATAATATCCCTTGAAATGAGAGAAAAGAGGGGGTATTTATAGAGAATTGTGGATTCTCTAGAGAAATGGATGATCAAGATTGAGCCACCAAGATCAAGATGTAGGGCTATGGTGAGTTGATAGCTCACAAGCCCTCACATCTTGACATGTGGCATGTGAAGTGGCTTGAAAAGGATGATGTTTCCATGAGGTGGAAAGAGAGTACATGACATGGAGGTACTACATAGTACCTTGGGATTGGACAAGATCTCCTCATAAAGGAGGTCCTTATCCCCATGTGGGTGAGAGGACATGTGAGGAATTAAAAATTCCTCAAATATCCACATGGGAATGAGAAAAGGAATTTTAAATTCCAAGGGATGCATTGGGGGATTAAATGTGAATTAAAAATTCACATGGGGAAAGGGGTGCCTTCTCCAAAAGGAGAAAGAATTTAATAAATTTGACTTAGGACACATTCCATAAATGACATGGGGATTAGGTTGACCTAATTAAGTGATTAAGGTTGTGCAAGTACTTGATTAAAAAAATTAATGACATATTAGAAGAGGGTTAGATTTGACATGTGACTTGATGTGACAAGTCAAAGATCACATGGGGAATAGAAAAAGGAATTTAATATTGCTTGGAAGGATAAAAGGAATTAAAAATTCTTTGAGATTGATTAGGCTAGTTAATGAAGGATTAGAGGAGTGTTAGGTGGCTAAGAGAGATTAGAGGCCAACTTGCAAAAGTTGGAGGATGTGACACATCCTAATCAAGGATTAGGCATGTGCACATCCTTAATGATGAGATTAGAAGAATAATTAGGATTAAGTAAAAATGATGGAGGATGTGACATATGAGGAATTAAATAAATGTCATATTTATTTAATTCATTTGATGAAAAGGAGGAAGGTATTTAATTATTTAACTAGATACCTTAGGGATTAGGAGATATTTATAGGTATTAATTAAATAATAGTGATATTACTTAATTAATGCGGATAAGGGGATGCTTAGATGAAAGGGGATAAATTTGGATAAATTAAGTGTCCAAATTTAGGTGTCTATAGTTTTATTCTAAAGAAAGTTTTGTAATACATAATACTAAAATTGTTGGTACTCTTGGGTGATTCAATACAAGTGAAGACATTGTGCCTTGGTGATCTCTCTTGTGTTGATTTATCTTGCATGGTTCTTGTTATTATATCTTTAAGAATTTATTTAAAATATTTGATATATGTTAGATTTAGAATTAGATGTGATTAAATGGTGTTTATTGTTTGATGCTTGAAGTGTTTGTAGAAATCCCTAGTTTATACTTTTAGCAACTGGTTGATTGTGGGTTGTTTTGTAAAGTTAGCTTGGACCTTATATTAATTCTATTTAATTCAATTGTGAATTTTTCATTCATTTCAATTGCAAAATAAGGGCTGTCTTGAATGAATTTTTCATGATCTGAAAATCTTTAGTTCCTTAGAAGATTGTACTATTTCTGTAAGATTGTAGAGAAACTTTAGGTTTAGTAGGAATTAGTTTTTAGGGATTGGTCCATTCTAAGAATTTTATCATTTGCATTGTTAATCTTAGGAGTAGTTGTAATCTTAGAAATCTCTCTAAAACCCTTGTCTTTTGTTATTTCTTTTTTTATCTAGGTTAGAGTTAGGATTCTAAGTATCAATATATTGCAAAATCTAATAAGTTTCAAGATCTACCATTTGTTTGTAAGGTCCCTTTGTGATTACTAGCATTTTCACATTTATCACTGAGTTGTTTATACATTGTCAAGACCTGACATTAGAGACCTTGGGGTTCTCTTGAGGCTTGATGATAGAGATTTACCTTTCAAGAGAGATAGGATACTTGTATCTTGTCTGAGTTGTTGCTATGCAGAAAACACCATCAAAAAATTAGCGCTAGAGGGAGGGCCTGAATAAGAAAGTTGGATCATTTTCTATCTATCATTTCTCCTAAAAGTTTCTAAAGAATAACTAGATCTATGCCAGGAGAAGAGTTTTAAGAATTACAAGCTCCTACCTAGTTAAGAAGGACTAGGAAAAGGGGAGAGTCATCATCTGCCCAATCACTTCCATCATCTCCATCATCCTCACTTTCATCAAGTCCATCTTCATTTGATTTAGAAGCCATCCCCATTCAACAACCTCATCTAGTCATAAATTATCCTTTACCACCCCCTCCTCTACTAATGGCTTTCCTCGCTAACAACCCATCTCCATTGTCCTTCAATAATTATAATGTCATGCCCAAGAATCTTGAACATTTATGTTCCAAGTTTCATGTTAATGATCCCAATAAGACTCTGGAGGAACACATCAGGATTTTTTGAACTTGTCTTAGGGATAGAGGAATTGATCATGAGGATGTTGCATGCAAGATATTTTCTTATTTCCTAGGAGAAGATGCATTTTATTGGTACAATCACTTGCTTGCTAGGTTAATCCATTATTGGACTGAATTAGAAAATGCATTTTTGTAAAAGTTTAGGATCCCAATTAGTGTTGATGAGCTTTACCTTTAGTTCACAAAGGTTAAGAGAGAAGTAAATGAGCCTATAGTTTCCGTTAACAATAGATTTCATTGTGAATATACTAGGTTGTAGGCTCCTTATGTTGTCGATGATGCTACTGCCTTGGAAGTTTACTATGAGGGTTTTGATAGTCTTACAACTACCTTTCCAAAGTGTAGGCCCAATCCTCCAACTACGTTACTTGATGCCTACACTGAAGCTATCAAGGTTAGCTCTAATTTAAGGCAACAATTATTTGTGCCTTTGCCATCATTGGGACCCCAAAGATCACCTGCATGCAAATAACCTGTCACAAAAAGGAAGAGATGGAGACAAAAAAGCAAGGGTGCTCTGCAAGATTCAAGAGAGATTGCATTGACTGAATTAAATAATACAAAGAGATCAATCCTTATAAGATCATGCAAAACCTAAAAGTAACCCTAATAGGTAGAAATTTAATAATTATTATAATTATTAAATGTCACAATATGCAACTAAAGTGAAATCTTAAGAGAGGAATAAAGGTAACTTAATTAATGTAATTAAGTTAAAAACTTTACTCTAACACCCCCCTTAAGATGAGCAAGAGTGCAGCTACAAACATGTGCTAGAAAGCAAAGGTAACTACATTGCATGAAAGAAAACAAGGGTCCCGACAACTAGGCCTAATGAGGTACCCGAATACAACCAAATCTCTGTAAAGTGGATAAATAAAGAAAACCTTGTGGGAAAAATATACTCCAAAAAGAGATGCACAAGACATGAAGAACATCATTGAAGCAGAAGAAGCTACAACAAATTGTCAAAAGATGATTGCTATGGTGCTGAAGAATCTCCTCTAAAGATAGGATGATTAGGATCAAGAAGACAACAATCTACATGAGTGCCCCAAATGACACTACTCGAATCAGATGGAAAATAAAGGAAAGCACCTGGAATGAAGATACAAATGGCACAAGTACCAATAGTCTAAAAAACACTAATCAATTGAGAATGGAAGATTCCTTCCAAGGTGAAACCAAGGAAGCATTAGCATGAATAGTATAATACCCCCCATAATACTAACTGGGAGAGCTTGACAGATCCAGTGAAATGTTGTGTAACACCCTGTAGTGCATGAAGGAGAAGAAACAACATCTGAAAGTGCACAAGAAACCACCTGTAATTGAAAAAGTGGTGTGCATAACAAAGAAAATATGCATGAGGCTGGAATCATATGGATCCACTATTTTCATGGAGGGACACTCACTAGACAAAGGTGTGATGTAAAAAATGAAGGCACTACACAACCCCCCCATGGCACTTTAAAATACAGTGCGAGTATAAAATATGGCACAACCTTACGTGCAAAATCCCCAAATACATGTACAATAGTGTGGCACTTTATCTCAGTGTGTTTACAAAGAAGATTGCTTACACATGACGCTCGAAATTCCCACAAAGGACAAAAAACTAGAAATAAATGAAGAATAGCCAAAACTGAAGCATCCCATACAAACAAGAACTTCCCAAGAGCTAATATGTCTAGGTAATTCACTAGAGTGTGGAAACAAAAAAAAACTAAATAAAATGTACATGGAGTGAAATCTAGAAAAATTGCATGGATGGAACTGAAGAGATCTAAAAGATGGTTCCAATGCCACTAAGAGCATGAAAAATGGAGAAACTGGTCAAAAGTTACGAGCTCGGGACTGAAAATAGCTCCTTTAACTTCAACTGGTTGTAGAATGCACCAACAGAAAAAATGAAGTGATGAGACCCACACCACTGGAAATTTGATGGAATCAGATTTCTGATAGTATCTTGTTTTCCAAAAAATGATATTGTATTCCCAAGTTACTGCCTCTAGAGAAAAACAACTCCAAAGGGTGAAAAACATAGTGCTGGATTAAATTTGACGGTCATGCGACCGCTACAACAAAAATCTAGGCCTAAATTTGATGGCTAAATGGCCATCGCTACACATGCATAATTGGGATTTTTTTTATTTTTATTTTTATATATAAAAATAAAAATAATAAATTACAATAATAATAAAAAAAATTTCAAAAAAAAATTTGTGGGCTGTCGGACAACCTACATAGGCAGCTGTTGGGAAACCTAAAGTTCTTGGTGGCTAGTGTATGGGAGGGTCCTGCAGGCTATAGAATCCTACATGGTGCAGTACTGCGGTGCCTATAGGGCCATAGTCCTGCAGTACTTGCAAAACTTAGGTACTACGTACCTTAAAAATTTTAATTTAATTTATTTTTCTTTTTAAAAAAAATAGCACCTTTTTAACAATTTGTTATAATTTTTTTGAAGAAAATAAAAAATCTCAGAAAAATAAAAAAAATACCAGGCCTGAAAACAAAATTTTCTCGATCTGCATGCGAAGGAAGTATAGATTGTACGAGCAAAAAAAAAATTTTCCTCTTGGATCAACTGTGTCCAAAATCGACAAATTTTATATGAAAATAGGGGTTTTTGGTGCTACAAATCCAACGGTGAGGTCTATTTGGATTCAAAAGGCTTCAATCAAATAGGTATTCCCTAATCAAAAAAGACAAACCCCAAACCCTTGAAGCTCCAAAAAATCCTTCAAAACACAAATAGGAAGCAACAGGTCTGGAGCTTTGATACCATGTAAAAGTTGAGAAAGCCAACTTCATAGACCTTGAAGATCACCTATATGCAAATAATCTATCACAAAAAGGAAGAGATGGAGACAAAAAAGCAAGGGTGCTCTGCAAGATTCAAGAGAGATTGCATTGACTGAATTAAATAATACAAAAAAATCAATCCTTATAAGGAGATCATGCAAAACCTAAAAGTAACCCTAATAGGTAGAGATTTAATAATTAATATAATTATTAAATGTCACAATATGCAAACTAAAGTGAAATCTTAAGAGAGGAATAAAGGTAACTTAATTAACGTAATAATTTAAAACCTTTACTCTAACACCTCCAACTATGTTACTTGATGCCTACACTGAAGCTGTCAAGGTTAGCACTAATTTAAGGCAACACTTATTTGGGCCTTTGCCATCATTGGGACCTACTGCTCACCTAAGGAAAGTTCAGTCCATCAATTAGGCTCTTACCAACCATAACCCTATTATGAATCTAGTGCCCCAATTTCCTCTAGTCCCTCATCCAGGACCCCCTATAAATCAAGTTCCATTAGTGATTAATTATCCTCAACATAGTGTTAATCAAACCATTCATCCACAACCATAGGCTGGTCTTCTAAATTATTTACAGAATTCTGAAGTACTAAACTAGTGCTTAAGTTTTGAAGCGGTGACAAGATATCCCCAAAACAATGTGAACCAGACCACCTATAGTAATCCTGATAAGGAGAGATTGGATGAGCTAACTGAACAAGTGAAGAATTTAAATATGGAAGTCACCTATCTAAGAAATGAGAATAGTCAACTCGAAGCTACTCAAAGGAGTATATAGTTGAATTACAATAGAGAGAATTGAGAGTCTTAATAGGGACAAATCTTTGTCAGAGGACAACATTTTGATAGAGCACAAAATTTTGAAAGAGGACCGGCTTCTGGCTAGAATTTTGATAGAGGATAGGATGGTGGACAAGGATTTGAAAGGAGACAACCACCTAGATAGAATAGAACTTGGAACACAAGACCAAATAATGGAGGTGTTCCCACTCCGTTGGATCAACCCTCTAATCAAGAAAATCCTCTAGGTGGCCTATATTTATAAGAAGCAACCTTATCCAGATGATGTAGGCTTCATAAGACCAATCAACATTCTAAGTTGGATTGCCCAAAATTCTAGACTATTGCATCCATTTTACAATATGAGGTTGAAACTAATTCCAATGGTTAAGAGCTAGTACCCTCAGGGCCCTATGATTCTTAGTTTTTGGTAGTAAATCATGCTCCTTTTCCAAAAAGAGAAGAGAATAGACCAGGGGAAGGGTCAAATCAGTCAGAAGAAGATGCGTACAAAGTATGCAATGGAGATGAGATTTCTCAGATGTTTAATGAGAATATTGAGAATGACAATGGCCCCTTGGAGGAAGAAGAAATTGGTGTTGAGGAAGTGTAGGTGTTCCATAGGCCAATCAAGAAGTATGACTTGAGAGATAGGCCAATCAGAGGTCCACAAGCTAGCAGTCTATTTACAACTTCTATCCCTCTAAATAACTTCACCATACCTCTTGATCCTAATACCAGTAATAATCCAACATACCCCCATGTGCCTAATAAATACATATCTAGTGAAGGACAAACTCAAGTTGCAACATCCAAAGGGGAGAATGTAGATACAAGCAGGGAAAAGGTGGTGGAATATCTCAAGGAATCCCCTACAGACATGAGCCTAGAGCAATTAGGTGAATGTGTGGCTGAAGAACTTAAGAAGCTCAAGGTAAGTCTATTTGCATTTGAATTATTAAGAGTACCTTCCATAAGGAATGCAGTCTTAGGAGCCTATCATACAAATACAGTCTTGCAAGATAAAACAATTAGTGGGAATGCTAGTAAAGCATCTAGTTCTCAAGTGTTGAAGGATCAAAGTCAAGTCCAAACATCATCTGGGGACAAACAGAAGGAAAAGGACAAAAACCAAGTTTCCCAAGTTGATACAAAGTTAACTCTGTTCCAAGGAAGAACTAAAACACCTCCCTTTCTGATTTTTGTTCGCATCTTTGGGAAGAATCTACATAATTTCCTTATAGATTCAAGTGCTTCCACCAATGTAATGCCATTTTATATCTATAGAGCACTAGGAATCACCCCTGCCACCTTGTAGAAGAAGGTCACCTAGCTGGACATAACAAAAGTAAATGTAGTAGGAGAGATAAACATGATTCCTATGCAGATTGCTTTAGATCATAGAGTCCATCAGGTTATTAAAATTCAAGTAGCAGAAATTCCTGACTCCTATGGCCTGATTCTAGGGAGAGATTTCACCAAGGCCTTGAATGGATATGTATCAACTGATCAATCACATATGTGGCTTCCTTGGAAAGGAGTGCCTAATCAAATAAGGATTGAGAGGGAACCCCAAATGAAAAATGTCATCATAGAATATTAGAATACCTCAAATGAAATATTGGTATCAGAAGTGGGCATGGGAAATTATGTGTTGGAAGCCTTTGAAGAGGAAGCAAATACATAAGAAATTATCATGTTGCACACCACACCCATTGATTTCATAGCAAAATCTAGCAACACTGGTGCCTTGGTAGAACTAGTTGAAGAAGATGAAGATCTTGAAGACAATCAACTCAACTTGCTAGATAACTTTCAATAATTCATCCAGAAGTGTGTAGAAGATCAAATTAATTTGGGCAGAGACATGAATTTTGAAGAGATGCTTTTTGCTAGTTGGTGTGGAGTTCACAATGATTCTCACTTAGAATTGGAATGTTGCTTGTGCCAAATAGAAGTGGAGAAGATACAAATATGCATTAATCCCACTCTAGTAGTTAGGATTGATATACAAAATACTCAAGATTAACCCAAAGGAAAGAAGGTGGTGCCTTATGAAGAATATTCCAACAATAATAATGCAAGAGATACAACTAATAGATTTGGAGTTTCCAGTTGTTGGACATTAAGATTTGATGGATCTAAATCAAAGAAAGGTGTTGGAGTAGGATTTGAGTTGATTAGTCCAAAAGGTAAGACTCATTTTGCTGCTCATAGAATCCAATTTCACTATACCAATAATGTAGCTAAATATGAGGCTTTGATTCATGGACTGCTTATGTAATTAAGGAAGAAGGTTAAGATTCTGCAAATATTTGGAGACTCTAAGCTAGTGGTTAAGCAAGTTAGGAGGAAATACTCATGTCATGATAGAAGGATGACCAATTATAGGCATAGAGTATGGGATCTCATTGAAGGGTTTGATTCCTTCAATATTCAGTTGACACCATGTAGCAAAAACCAAAATGCAGACTCCCTGGCTCAGGCAACTAGCACTTTGCAGCCATTATCCCTCTCTGGTTGAAGAAATTCACTGTGGAACTAACTCCAGTACCTTTAGTACCTAACAATGTGACCAAATTCCAAGTGTTTGAAGATGATAAGCATATCTTATACTTCATCACAAACTCTGACGTATTCACCTATTAGATGTTTGATGAAGATGAAACTCAAGAAGTAGAAATGGACCTAGAAGGGGTCACTAATTTGAAGACTAATACTATTCGAAGAGGAATGGTACAGTTGGAGAGGATTTTTTATCTTGACAGAATAAAAGATCAAGAATAAGAAACTAAGAAGGAATCCATCAGCAATCAATGTGACACATACAACATGGGAACTCCAGAGGATGTCAAGAATGTCTTCATTGGAAAGGTATGTACTCCAAAAGAGAGACAAGGAATTGTTGATGCCCTTGCATACATATCAAGATGTGATAGATTGGAGTTATGAAACTTCAATTATTACACACACCATTCATCTTAAGCCATGAGAAAGACCTTTCAGGTAGAGGTAAAGACCAATCAATTCCTTTTTAGAGCCCATCATTCAAAATTAGGTATAGAAGTTACTTTCAACACGAATCATATTTTTGGTAAGACATTCAACCTGGGTTGCAAACTTGGTTCCAGTGAGAAAGAAAAATGGAGAGATCAAACTGTGCATTGATTTTAGGAACCTCAACTGACCGTTAGAAAAATATAATTATCTAGTCCCCTCATTGGATGAGGTACTTTAGATTGTCAATGGATCTCAAATGATGTATTTTCTAGATGGGCACTCTCGGTATAACCAAGATATGGTGTAGTATGAAGATAGGAATAAAACTTCCTTTACTACAAAATGGAGTAATTTTTCTTACCAGAGAATACCCTTCAGCCTGATTAATGCCAAAGCCAAATTCTAGAGAGCCATGGATATCACCTTTAAAGAAATCATTGGTAAGTGCATAATTATTTACATGGATGATCTGATAGTCTTTTCCAAAAGGCGAGGTGATCACATAGTAGATTTATGCAAGGTATTTCAAAGGTGTGGAGAATTTGACATTTCACTCAACCGAAAGAAGTGCATATTCAGGGTTACTGAAGGAAAACTACTGGGAAATGTTATCTCAAAAAGAGGTATTGCTCTTGATCTTGAATGAGTGGAAGCCATACTCAAGATTCAGCCACCTGCTAGTAAGAAAGAAATGAAATCATTCTTTGGAAAAATCAACTTCATAAGAAAATTCATCACTAGATTTGTAGAAATAGTCAAGCCATTGAATGCAATGTTGAAGTAGGAAGCAAAAGTCGAATGGAGTGCATAAGCAAAGGAAGAATTTGTACAAACTAAGAGAGCCATTGCTAAAGCTCTAGTTTTGGTAAGTCCTGATTATGCCAAACCTTTTTACATATACTCATTTTCCTTCGACCACTCCTATGTTGGTATGTTAACCTAAAAGTCTAATCAAGTGAATGAACACCCCATAGCATTTATGAGTTATCCTTTAAAGGATGTAGAATTAAGGTACCCAAGTGTGGAAAAACAAGCATATGCCTTGGTCAGAGCTATGACAAAATTTAGACATTATATTTTAAGGAACAAGGTCTATCCAATAGTTCCAGATCCTATTGCGAAGCTATTATTAATGCAAAATGAATTGGGAGAACATAGAGCTAAGTGGGTAACCATGTTACAAGAATATGATATTGAGATTCAACCCATGAAGTTGGTGAGAGAACAAGGGATAACCAAGATAATGGCTAGAATGGGTCTTGATCTTACAGGTTACCACCTCCAAGATGTGTCCCTAGGGGATTGGTATGATGATATTATCTACTATCTTTTAAACCAACAAGGTCATGAACATCTTAATTCAGTACAAAGGAGATATTTGTGTTTGAAGAGTGAAAAATTTATGAAGGGAGTTGTCTTATATAAGAAAAACCATGAGGGAGTTTACTTAAGGTGCTTAGGAAAAGTAGCAGCTGAGAAAGTAAAGGCATAATTTCATGATATATATGGTACAGGTCATGGATTTTCACCCTCTACAGTGAGTTAGATTTTGAGGGCTGGTTATTATTGGACCATGTCTTTCAAAGATTCAAATAACCACGTCAGAACCTATCACGTGTGTCAGACTGTAACAAGCAAAGAGAAGTATGTAGCTCTTCCACTCCAACCAGTTATAGAGGTAAAACCATTTGCATAGTGGGGATTGGATTTCATAGGTCCAATCAATCCACCTTCTTCTATAGGCCACAGGTATATTATTAATTTCATTGATTATTTTACAAGATGGACTAAGTCTCTTTCTTGCAAACAATGCACTTCTAAAGTGGTAATCAATTTTCTAGAATCAAGTATTATCAATCGCTTTGGTTTTCCATTGGCTTTAGTTTGTGATAATGGTCCTACATTTGCATCATTGAAATTATCCAATTGGGCCTTTGATCATGGAATCATTATCAAGTTCACATAAAATTATTACCCTCAAGGAAATGGTTTGGATGAGTCCTCCAATAAGAACCTTTTAACAATCATCCATTGCTATGCGCTTAATATTATTGTACATCGAGTTATGAATAGTCGGCTGTGGCTATCTTAACTCTCTATTAAGTTATATTATCATTAGTATATTGTTATTTAGTTGTTTAGGTCTGCCTAAGACTTATATAGGTGTTTCTAAGTCATCTGAGGTGATATCCTAGGCATAAATAGGTATATATAGGAGGTTGTGAGTCTTATTTCATCATCAAGTTGTGAATTGTGTTCTCATTAGAGATATTTGGAGGTTTTCCCCCTCAAAGTGGCTTCTTATTCTTAGTTATTATCAAGTATTTTTAGTATACTTCATATCATAATCTTCTATTGTGTAAGTTATTTCATAACAAGTGGTATCAGAGCATGATCTTGGAACTGTAGAGGCAATGTTTTTCTCAATTTTGGAGGTGATTTTGGGAAGAGCATATCTTTCAGATTTTGGCAAATTTTTTTTTTTTTTAAAGGGTTTTTGAAGAACATATTAAAGAAGCTATAGTCTATATTTTAGAAGAATTGGAGTAGAATTAAGGAAATTATTGTAGAATTAGGGTTTCTACACAATTTTTTTGGAATCTACATATATCACACATCTTGTCGAATTGGAGTATGATTTTTATTGGGTTTTTGAAGAAATACTAAAGGAGATTACAATAAAAAATTATGAGGAATTGGAGGAGAAATAAGCAAGTTATTAAAAATTAAAATTTTCACAATTATTACTCTCCATGCTACAAAGCTACTTATTTCTTTGAGATTTTTCTAGGTGGGAGTTATTTTGGCCCCAGTAAGTTACAATAAAAATTTCAAAGAATTTAAGTTTCATTTGTGTGATTTATTTCAAAATTAGTGGTTCCCATCATGACGGGGATTGCAACAAGGGGCAAAAAGAATGTTGTCACTCCAGGGAAGACTCCTAATAAGGATGGGGTAACAATAGAGGATATTACTCCTTATGAGGAAATCAATAAGGTAAAGGAAGACATTTCCTCAATGAATATGGATATGTGTGAGCTAAGAGGAGATATATCGAACATACGAAACATGTTAAGGACCTACACAGTTGAACCAAGAAAGGAGTTACCAAGTGACGAAGGTGAAAATTCTAGGTCAGCTACCATTGACACAAGATTTAGTACTCCTATGGGATCAAGGAATTTATTTCCAAAGGTGGATATGCACAAGTTCAATGGAAAGGAACCTCTAACATGGATAAACCAAATAGAGAATGTTTGTGAAGTACACCAAATCCAAAATGGACAAAAGGTCATGATGGCTTCCCTATATCTAGAACTAGATCAATTCATTTGGTATCGTTGGATTTGCACTCATCGAAGGAAAAATGGGCTCACCATCTCATGGTCAAATTTTACGGAGGAACTCCAAGCACAATATAGCAATAGCGTGACAGACAACTTCTTTAGCCAGCTAGCTAAACTTCAACAAACAGATTCTTTTCATTGGAATGATTTTTCCAGTACAACATTTGAGGGATTGAAGGAGGCTATGTGTACAACTCAAGTGCTTGCCACTCCTAACTTCACCAAGGAATTTATTGTGGAATGTGATGCTTTTGGTAATGGGATAGGAGCAGTGCTCATGCAAGAATGTTTAACCAATTGCTTTTGAGAGTCATCAATTAAAGGGTAAGAATCAACTAAAACCTATTTATGAGAGGGAAATGCTAGCAATCCTCCATGCAGTTAAACAATGGAGGCCTTATCTATTGGGTAGACACTTCAAGGTTAAGACAGATCATGATAGTCTAAAATATTTTTTGGAACAAAGACTATCTTGTAAAGAGCAACAAAAATGGGTCACTAAGATGTTAGGATATGACTTTGAGATTGTATATAAGAAAGGGAAAGAAAATATTGTAGCAGATGCACTTTCAAAGAAGGATGAGAAAGATGAAGCCTTATTGTGTTCCCTTTCAATACTACAAGAAAATTAGGTACTCAATTGGCTCATAGCTCTTCATACCACCCTCAATCAGATGGGCAAACTGAGGTTGTTAATAAGTGTTTGGAAGGATATCTACATTGTTTCACTTCAGAGAAACAGTTTCAATGGGTAGATTGGCTAACACTTGCAGACTGGTGGGATAACACTTCTTTTCATAGCTCATAAAAAATGTCTCCATTTTTGGCACTTTATGGATATCATCCTTCTTCCATCACATCATCAATAAAGTTGTCACCAAGAGTTCAGGAAGTAGAAGACCACTTGCTTCATCAACAGCAAGTACTTTCAGGACTCAAGGAGAATTTAGCCATGTCACAAAATTGAATGAAAAAATAGGCAGACCAACATCGTAGTGAAAGAAGTTTTGAAGTTGGGGATTGGGTCTTCTTGAGATTGCAGCCTTATAAGAAAATCTCACTAAAGCATCAAAAAGAGAATAATAAGTTGTCTCCAAGGTATTATGGCCCATACCAAATCATGCAAAAGATCAGTAGTGTTGCCTACAAGCTAGAGTTTCCACCAAAAACAAAGATACATCCAATTTTTCATGTTTCTTGTTTGAAGAAGGTAATTAGGCATAATATTCCCACTCAAACAACACTACCAAAGCTCGATGAAGAAGGAAGAATCATTTTGGAACCATAGTGCATTCGTCAAACACACACAAAGAAGCCGAGGAATAGAAATCTCACTGAGTATCTCATCCAATGGAAGAATTTACTAGTTGAAGATGCCACATGGGAGGACAAGGAGTTCATTCAAAAGAATCAAAACTTGATTAGCATTGAGGACAATGCTTCTTTGAAGAAGGGGGCATGCTACACCCTTAATATTAGTGTACATTGGGTTATGAATAGTTAGCTTGTGGCTATATTAACTCTCTATTAAGTCATATTATCATTAGTATATTGTTATTTAGTTGTTTAGGTTAGCCTAATACTTATATTGGTGTGTCTAAGTCGGGCTAGATGATATCCTAGGCATAAATAGTTATATATAGGAGATTGTGAGTCTTATCTCATCATCAAGTTGTGAAGTGTGTTCTCATTAGAGATATTTGGAGGTTTTCCCCCTCGAAGTGGCTTGTTATTCTCAGTTATTATCAAGTATTTGCAACATATTTCATATCATATTCTTATATTGTGCATGTTATTTCATAACATTCATAAGATCCTAGAAAATAATCCCAAGGATTGGCCCACTCAACTTAGATTTTCTCTTTGGGAAGACTAGACAAGACATAAGACCTTCTTGGGGACCTCTCCTTACCACCTTGTGTATGGTATGGAACCTGTATTTCCTATTCAATTGAAAATCCCCACTTTGTAGTTCATTAATTAATACTATGTTGAAGGGGACAAATGTGAAGCTCGCCTGGCTGAATTGTTACACCTTGAAGAGAAGAGATGAAGCTTTAGAAAACATTGCCAAACACTAGGGTGTAGTCAAGAGATGGTTTGATAAAAGGGCCAAGGTGAAAGCCTTTAGAATATCTGACTTGGTTCTTTATTGGGATAAAGCACATGACCACAAAGGTGAGAACAAAAAAATTGAAAAAATTTGGCTTGGTCCTTACTAGATTTCAAAGATATTGGGAGATAATGCTTTTCATTTGAAAATTCTCACTGGAGAGGACATCCCACTGCCTATCAATGGGTAGTATTTGAAGCATTATTTTCAATCTTGAGTTATTTTACAGCTCTTCGCCTGTACATAGTTAGATTATGTTTTCTTCTATTTTTTATTTTCTTTTGCTTTGGGTAGAGTAGGTTTTCTTGGTTTAGAGTAGGTTTCTTTCTTCCTTGCTCTTGCTTTGGGTTTTCTTGCTCTCTTCGGGAATTTTTGCATCTGTATGGAAATCATTATGATTAGCAGGAAATGTTTTGAATATTTCTTTTACAAACTCTAATCATACTTCTAGAGTCAGTTGGTAAAGGTCTTTCTAACTAAGGGTTTGTTTTAGGATTAGATTCAATGTTAGAAAATCATTGAAGACAATAAACCCAAAGCAATTACAAAATACAATGGAAGTAAACAAAAGAACAATTATACCAGAAAACCGCCGAGACCTCCATGATTCACTTTTGTAACACCTTCTAGCTTGTTGGTTGATGTGTTGCCCTCAGATTCATCATGCGAGCAATCTGAAATAAAAGTCTAAGTCCTACACCAAGCTTTGAAGGATTTGATCAATGCATAAATCCCTAAGACAATATGAGTAAAATGCCTATGCCTAAATATGCCAAGACTAAATGAAGTAAGATGACAAATGCTGCGATGTCTAATGTCTAAAATCCAATGCCTCTTTATGTCTAAAAATGAGAGGAAAATGGCATTTTATAGAAAATTCCATTTTGAACGGATGGATGAGATTGAATGCCAATAAGATGTCTTAATCAATGGCCAAGATTGAATGTTGTAGTTTGGACTAGGGTTAGGTCAAAATTAGGGAAATAACAAGAAATGAAGGGTTGAGATTGAATTATGAGATAATTCAATCAAGGGATGAAATTAAATGAGATGTCAAGAGATAAGATTTGATGTGGAAGATAAGATTGGCACGGACAAAGAGGTGATAGGATAAATTAAATACTAAAAATTATTTAATTTAGGTGGCAAATGAATAATTAAATAATAAAGATATTATTTAATTATAGAGGAATGTGACAAAAGGAATCATTTTGAATTAAATAATGATTTAATTCAAAATTCAAGAGAGTGGACCAAATTAAATAAATAAAATTTATTTAATTTAATGAGAGAAGAGGCTAATGAATAATTAAATAATTAAAATAATTATTTTATTATAGTGGAAAGTGGACAAAAATTAAATAAATAAGAATTTACTTAATTTTAGAAAGAAGACTTAATTAGTGACATAATTAAATAAATAAAATTTATTTAATTAATCAAGGAGGAATAAAGATAGAAAATGAATTAATTAAATAATTAAAATTATTTAATTAATAGAAGAATTATGACTTTAGAAAATAATTAAATAATTAAAATTATTTAATTAATAGAATAATTATGACTTTATAAAATAATTAAATAATTAAAAATTATTTAATTATGAAGAATGAAAGGGGAAAATGATAGAGAATTTAGAATTCGCAAGCCTAGGACAATTTTTAGTGTCTACATTCTTCCCCTCTTTGTCATAATGTAGAATATCGCATTGTGACAAAGAAAATAAGTCCAAAAATATGCCCCAGTGCAAAATAAGATGAGGAAGAATGAAGAGGAGGGTTATGGTATGCCCCCTCGAGAGGAAAGACAGGTTCCAAGAACATGGGTGTGCTCTCGAAATGGACTAGAAGACTAGAATATGAAGAGACAAAGGAATGTTAGTGCAAAAGATATGGATGATGAAGATGCAAACTAGATGAAAGAATCCTTCAAAACTTGCAGTAGGACTTTAATATTTATTGCTCTGAATCATCATTGGGTGGTAAAAATGACACAAATGGACAACAAACACCATGATATGACATAGACCAAGGTGTGCGAGGTCATCCACTTGAAGAATATATAGTCACAGACAGGGATGATAATGACTCATACTAAGAGCGTGATTGCCCTAATCTTTTTGCCATAATCAACCACAAGCAGAAAAAGACAAAGACAAATCATGAAACGTTGTTGCTTTTCTAAATCTTGTTTCTAGGACATCCTTGAGAAACTAGCAACATGCTTGTCAAAATATAAAAATAGAGCCCTTATCATGATACATCGTTATTTTTCTAAATCCCAGGATCAGGACCTCGCTGAAAAACTAGTAGTCATGTGTGTCAATTGTCATGATACATTGCTACTTCTCTAAATCCTGTTAGTGGGATCTCACTGAAAAACTAGTAACATGCTAAAAGCCAACAGACAAATGTCCAATGTTTTTCAAGTGCGTTTGGATATCTATTGTTCTGATGTGATAATAATGAGATGCCAGAGTGTCAAAGCTTTGATGATGCCCAGATGACAAATGTCGAGAATTGTCGAATTCGGGAAGGATACATCTTGAATAATGTTGATGTCAAGAGGATTGATCCCTAAATGTCAAGGGGGATCCCTCAAAATGCCATGTGACAGTGATAATGACGATGCCTAGGAAGGACACATCCTAAGGCATAAATGATGGAGTTGGTTCTTCAGAAGGACACATCTAAAGAATACCGATGTGAAGAGGAGTGATCCTTAGATGTCAGGAGGATCCCTCAAAATGTCGAATGACAGTGACAATGCCTAGGAAGGACACATCCTAAGGCATGAATTACAGAGGTTACCTTTTAGAAGGACACATCTAAAGGCACTGATATGATTGTGATGTTTGAATAAGTGATTGTCATACTTTGTTTTAATGATTTTTACCCACTAGGGAATGATTTTCTCTATCTTAAAGACCTTTCGACGTGTGTGCCAGTGTGGTACCATGAACCCTAATGGACTGATCTAGTGCGGCCTGCGGGGCTCATCGACAGATGGCCTTTCCTACGTCATACACTCAGAGACCTCGTAGTTTGACATGACCAATGACTTTCTATTGATGACCAAAGATTATGCCATGATTTTATTTTGACAAACCTAACAAGACTGAGCTAATGTCTCGGGGACTCATCGACTGATGGTCTTGCCTATGTAGCAATGCGCATAGACAACGTAGTTTGACAATGACATGGGCTGACTAACATGACTGACTTTGACTCCATTTTTAAGATTTTGACATTGATTTGAATGTTTTTGTGTTTTTCTTCAGGACGTTTTATGATTTTTAGGGTTTTTCTTCACGACATTTTATGATGTTTTTGTCTTTTTTTAGGACTTTTTGTGATGTTTTTGTCTTTTTCCATTTTATGATTTTTTTTGGATTTTGACATTTTAAGAGGATTATGACAAATTCATATGACTGATGCCCACACATGAGAATCCAAGGACAAATATGATTGTGCCCCTAGGCAAGCGGAATACCAATTGATAGGTGATGACAACGTTGTTTGACGTGGGAAGGATGCATCCTGAAACAACGTGAGGACAATGACAATAATGTGACGAAAGTATGGAGGTCTACAGCTAGGCCAGGAACACAGTCAAGTAAAATTTTGGATAATGTGCTTGTATGGATTAGACTCATTGCATTTGGAATGACATGTCTAGGACTAGATGGGATGATGATTATCCTTAGACCTTTTGACAAGGGAAAGCCAAGATAGGTGATAGGCATGAAAGGATAGGGAGTGGCCTTGGTAAAGGACAGGAGACATCAGACTAAGGGAATTTTCATATGATTTTCAAGGACTATGTTGTATAAGGACAATAAGACTATGACGGTCAATGACATGATGTTTCGTGAATCATGTATGACCGAAGGATAGACATGTCAAGGGTTTTCCCAAAGCATGATTTATGTGTGCTGATTTTATGTCAAGACCAAGATAGGTGGGAATAATGTGTGGAAATGATAGGGCTTAGATGGACATCAATGTCATGAGGAAGGTGTGAAAAAATGAGACGACTTGCCCCCAAGTAGAAAATTCCACATAGACGATTTATTTTACACATGACGCCTACTTTACAGGTTTTCATCATGGTCCTTATCTAGGGTGCCTATTTGCCAGGTTTTCATTGTAGGACAAAATTTTTCTCTTTACTATTTTCTTGACTTTTTGATTTTTTTGGTGCCACCAAGATGCCTATTTGCCAAGTTTTTTATCAAGGTGACGATTTTTATCATTTCTCAAATTTTTATTTTTTTTGTATTTCTGATTTTGTGGATAGCCTGGATGCTTTAGATGACCACTGCCTATGCTGAATTCACTGACGATGTCGATGTAGAGACTAGTGCCATGATATGCCAATAATGTCATGTCTGAAGTAGTTGTCTTGTCAGGATCGTAGAGCTTGTATACAACTAATCGATGTCATTGTGGTCCTTTCTGATACTAGAGATGGCCTTATCAAAATACGCACATCATGATAGAGTGCTATGAGAGTCCTTATGGTAAAGAGTTTCTGCCATGATGTGACAGATTAGTGACGTGGGATTTTTGGACTTTAGGCGAGATGTAGGATTACGACAGATGATGGTAGATGTTGAAAGGTTCTTTGGACATTTGGATGAATCACTTTTTATTTTCCAAACTTGGGATGGTGGATGACGGATTTTGGAATTTTGATTGGGATGATCTTTGGAACCAACACTTCTATATGCGTTGCTTGATGACCATTTTGAAGGAGGTGGACATCTATTATATGTGGGATTCCTCTTTGCTTGTGGCTCCACATTGTAATTAACTTTTCCTTTTGACATATTTTATTTGCTTGATCCACTTTTCTTTGGGATCCATTTTAATTTCATTTTTCCACTTGTCATTTTGTCTGATTCAATGGCATTTGACATTTGATTTTTGACTTTGTAAGACTTTTTTTTTTGTTGGTTCCAAAGGGAAGGTTGAAAATAACAATTTATGGTGTGAATGGAGGGAGTGTTGGTAGCAATCTTATGAAAAGGATTTCTCATGGACTCCATTTTGACATTTGCATTTGGAAAATTTTCCCATAATATCGAGGAGGTACCACTGGCATCATTTGATTTGCTAATTGAGGAATAGCCAAGACCTTGATGTCTGTAATTTTCCTGAAGTTGTATTGGTTCTAGAATGCCTTGCTCATGTATGCCTAGTCCTTTTCCTTGATATTACATGCTTTGATAGATTCTATTTGCGATGGGGTATTTATTGTTGTGAAAGAAAGATGCTAACCCATCATTAGGTATGTGGATACTGGCACTTGTAATATTTTCCTCTACAAGAAAGTCTGCTCTGACAAAGATAGATGACCCTAGTTGATAAAGTGTCTTAGCTTCATTGTCTTGTTGGACATATTCCTGATTGATATTTTTGGTCTACTTTTGTGACATTTCAGGTTTAGATGATTCTATTGGTGCTTCCAAGTCGATTTCAAAGCCATCATTATGGTCAGTGTCATAGAGTCCACTAAATTTAGCTATAACTTGATCATTTTCAAATATGTCCATATTGGAATACTCTTGTGCTTGAGGAATATCGTCTATGTGTGCAATGGAGGCAAGTGTCTCATTTTGGAAAGTGTCAATAGTCGAGCCTATATAGGATTGGAAAGTGTTTGATCATGAATGGCGTAAAGGTCAATGAGTGGATCATTTTGGATTTCTTGGTCAATGGTAGGGTCTTGGTCAAGGATGGGGTTGTCATGGATTTGGACTTCTTGGTCAATGGTAGGGTCTTGGTCAAAGATGGGGTTGTTGTGGGTGATACAATCAGAAATAGGGTCATGGGATGGACTACCTTGTTCTTGACATGAGGTTGACGTTATAATGTCATGCTTTGGGCTTTCATTTTGACATGTATCCTCAAGTTTATTAAATGGGATTTGACTTTGCGCAATGACAAAAATTTCATGACTAGATGTGGCTTGTGAGGGGATGACTTGAAAAGGATTAATGAATGATGGACTAGGATAGGATGTGGGGACTTGGATTGGACTAGTATGTGAAGGACTAGAATATGACATGGGTACTTGCATTGGACTAGTATGTGAAGGATAAGGGTATGACATGGAGACTTGGACCGGATATGACATGGAGTCTTCGACTAGATTGGTGTAGGTTTGATTGAAATAGGACATGGAGACTTGGACTGGATCAGTATGGTATGATGTGGGGACTTGACATGAGTTGGTGGATGGTTGATAAGGGATGCAAACTTGGACATGATTAATAGGTGAAGGACTAGCATATGACATGGAGGGTTGGAATGGACTAGTTGATAGTTGGCTTCCCTTATCAAGGTTAGGATAAGGGTGATAAGTGGACATTTGTTGTGAATTACTGGTAGGATTTATGTCAAGTGATTGTTGATGGTGAGGGTAGATGGATGGAGGTGGAAAAGTATTTATGTCAAATCCTTGTGGTAACTTAGCCCCTTGGTCCAAAATCATGGCTAGATACCTTTGAGGGTCGCGTAAGACTAAGTTTTCTACAAAGGAGACTATATCAGGATTTTTCGATGCAGCTTCTAAGTCTTCTGCATATACTCATCCATTTGGGTCTCTTTGTATGAATGGTTCAGAAGAGTTTTGTGATGAAGATGGCATGTTCATGGAAGATTGCATGTTCATATTGTGAAATGGGTCAGAAAAAGTCCAATGTTTGTTTGTGTCATAAGTGTTATTATCGATGTTGGGTTTGAAATCTTTTCCAAAGTTTTCCATTTGTCCTCTTTGTCTCTGAAGCCTAGTCTCAACAATAAAAAGGGATTGTTCAGATAAGGATGACAGATGATGAAAACCAATGTTTTTTGGATTTTCGATAAGGATGAAAATGCAAGACTATGTTTCCTTAAATGTCGACTAGGATGACTAGGTGATGATAATGTTTGTCTAAGGAAATGATTGATGCAAGGTGATAAACTTGTCAAGAAAGGTTACCAAATGCCAAGGTGACAATGAAGATGTTGACCAAAGAAAATGACCAATGCCAAGTCTAGATTCCAAATGAGGACTATGATGGAAAATGCAAAGTCTAAGTTCAAAATGAGGACTGGGATTGTGTTTCGATGTTTTGTTGAAAAGTCTAAGTTGTTTAAGGTCGATAGTTTGTGTCTAGATTTGTGAATGTTGTGCATATTGTTTGAAAATATAGAAAGCACTTGACAAGCACAATGTTTTGAATGTAAGCAAGCGCACATAAGACAAGTACAATCCTAGGTTAGGCCAGGACAATATTCGCTAGATTCCACGTGGGTTTCCCCAACCGCATATCTATAGCGTGTGAATTCAGAAGCTTGGCTGCACGGGCTCCCCCTTACAGTGCACTCTCTTCTAAAGCCAACCAAGCTTCCAACCCCCATGAAACTCCCGTGGCAGATTGATCACCTCTACTACAGATTGCGAAAGTGTGGATTCCTTCACACCGATCGGTGTTGTGCTAGAAAATAGAAGGTTTTTGGCTTACTACACAAAGGTGTTTAGTTTGGGACCCCTGTTCGAGTGGCCATACATGGGGCAAGAGATTAATCACCAATTAGGTGGCACTCCAACCTGAAGAGGTTAAGCTCAACAGGGTTTATGGGAGTACTACTCTGTCCATATGACACATCCACACTCGTAATCTTAGGTTTTCCCTTAAGATTCACATTTGTATACTGGTTGGGGGTAGCTTAGCTTTAGCTCCGTTGCCAGTTTGAGTCATCTTGGGGTGATGAAATCCCCAGACAGGCCCAATTTCTAGAGTTAGTAACCATTTCTCTTACACCCAAGATCACCCAAAAGTGCAAGGGGAGAGGATACTCTTATATACTAAGTCATGGGGTTAAAAAAAAATAAAAATGGGTCTGGTTTTCTGATCACCAAGTTTTCACAAGGTGAGAGAATACTCACCTACCATTTTGCAAACACAACCAGACACTTGCAAACAAAATTCATTTTAGAGCACCAAAGGAAATGTTCCTAAATTAAAAAATGCAAACAAGTGGTTTGAGATATATATCTTTGACAAACGTAGCTACAAAACCACATGTCAGTATTTTGAATATATGTCTTTTGACTATCGATCTGCAAAAATAGTTAGATGCGTCATTTTTTCCACTTGATCCAATGTGTCCCTTGAAGTGTTTATTTTTTACACATGCACAAAACCAACAACAAACCCTTACAAGATAATTGATCACTACTATTAGAGGTTTAGCTAGTCAAGACAAATCTAATTTTTAGAAACCTTTTTGATAGTAAAATTAAAAATACAAAGAATAAAGAATGTATAAAATATCAAGAGGTTTCCAAAAATGTAAATAAATCAAAAATATTTGTTGTTTTGCACCTAAAATTAATTTTTTATGAAAAATCATAAAAAAATTATAAAAAATCCAAATTAGCTCCAAAAATTCTGATTTTTTGATTGGAGTAGTCTGATGTCATCCCAAATCTTCAGAAAAATTCTTTTGTGATCAGATCTACAACCGTACGTGAGATATCAGCAAAAAATTGTGAAACCCTAATTTTAAAAGATCCATTATTTGACTAATAATTTGAAATCCAAATTTAAAATATAAAGAATATACCCCTACTAAAATTTTGAGATATTTCTAGAAATGTAAACATATCTGAAAAATTCGATAATTTTCTCTCAAAATTAATTTTTCATGAAAAACAGAAAAAAAATTATTAAAAAATAAAAAATGATCCAAAAAATATGATTTTTGGAATAAAAGCATTTGAAATTGTCCCCAATTTGTAGAATTTTTTTTGTCAAAAATAATGTATCTATTTGAAAGTTATGGTCAAATCTTTGGAAACTAGGGCTTTATCCACAATGATGTCAAACCTGCAACAAAAAGCAAACAAAACTTGCAACAAAAAGAAACCCAACTCTGAGATTTCTCAAAATGTGTTAAAATATGTCAGGTTCACCAATGTAACTAAGGGGTTTTTTAGGATTAGATTCAATGTTAGCAAATCAATTACAAAATACAATGGAAGTAAACAAAAGAACAATTATACTAGAAAACCGCTGAGACCTCCATGATTCACTTTTGTAACACCTTCTAGTTTGCTAGTTGATGTGTTGCCCTCAGATTCATCATGTGAGAAATCTGAAATAAAAGTCTAAGTCCTACACCAAGCTTTGAAGGATTTTATCAATGCCTAAATGCCTAAGACAATATGAGTAAAATGCCTATGCCTAAATATGCCAAGACTAAATGAAGATGACAAATGCTGCGATGTCTAATGTCTAAAATCCAATGCCTCCTTATGTCTAAAAATGAGAGGAAAATGGAATTTTATAGAAAATTCCATTTTGAACGGATGGATGAGATTGAATGCCAATAAGATGTCTTAATCAATGGCCAAGATTGAATGTTGTAGTATGGACTAGGGTTAGGTCAAAATTAGGGCAATGACAAGAAATGAAGGGTTGAGATTGAATTATGAGATAATTCAATCAAGGGATGAAATTAAATGAGATGTCAAGAGATAAGATTTGTTGTGGAAGATAAGATTGGCACGGACAAAGAGGTGATAGGATAAATTAAATACTAAAAATTATTTAATTTAGGTGGTAAATGAATAATTAAATAATAAAGATATTATTTAATTATAGAGGAATGTGACAAAATGAATCATTTTGAATTAAATAATGATTTAATTCAAAATTCAAGAGAGTGGACCAAATTAAATAAATAAAATTTATTTAATTTAATGAGAGAAGAGGCTAATGAATAATTAAATAATTAAAATAATTATTTTATTATAGTGGAAAGTGGACAAAAATTAAATAAATAAGAATTTAATTAATTTTAGAAAGAAGACTTAATTAGTGACATAATTAAATAAATAAAATTTATTTAATTAATCAGGGAGGAATAAAGATCGAAAATGAATTAATTAAATAATTAAAATTATTTAATTAATAGAAGAATTATGACTTTAGAAAATAATTAAATAATTAAAAATTATTTAATTATGAAGAATGAAAGGGGAAAATGATGGAGAATTTAGAAGTCGCAAGCCTAGGACAATTTTTATTGTCTACACTTTCATTTGGTGTCATATGTGCTAAAAGTTTCAGGTGGATGAGTCACTGGATTAAGTCAAATCTAGCATGTATTTGGGTCTTATATCTCTACACATATCTTAAAGATTCCAAGGTTGTATATAGTCCTTGCGAAGTTTGATCAAGTGAAAAATATTATATTCTGCTTCAGCACCACTGTGTTTCTCAACCCTTAGTGTCAGCTTCATTACTTACAAGGTGAAAGGGAAAGTTTAAAATAATTCATCAGAAATATCAAAAGAAAAAGAAAAAAGAAAAGAAAAAGAGAGAATCTTAAAAATCAAAAGAAGTACTCACCTTATCAGGAGTATCCTAGTATCTCTACTGGGGCTATGGATGTCTGACTAGCAGTAGAGCTATTCTCGAGAGGACCACAACGATAACCTCATCAAGGCTATGGACACCTAATTGGTAGTGAGGCTCTATCGAGGATGCTTTTGAAGCTAGAATCCTTACGTAGCCTGGTCAGATTGAGTTTGGTTCTTGTTGCAACTGGGGAAGGGGAAATGAGTCGATATGCACACACTTTGACCTTGGTATAGGAAGGATTTTCTTGCCTATGAATTATGAAACTCTTTTTTATGGGTGACTTGATGTAAGAAATGAAACCAAAGATTCTAGGTTCTTGATTCCAGTTTGTCATTGAAATGCTCTGGAGCATTTCCCTAGCAGGATTCACCATTTGTTGTGCACTTTTTGCACACACACACCCCACTGAAAGTAGGGACACTCTATTTCTTTGGCCTTGGGTGCTTATAATCTTCTAATTTTGAAGTTTTGAACCCTTAGGAATGTGCTTGAATGCTTAACTGGCCCATACAAGTAATCCCCGTGAGGTAATTCGTTAAAAATCCTAAGTTTAAGGGTGAATTTTAGGTTTTTTCCTTAGTTTCAAGAATTTCCTCTCCTAGCGGAATTCCCCGATTTTCATCTATCTTGGATACTCGAAGGCTGCCATGTAATGTTGCATTTTTGAAGATTTTGGCATTTCACAAAATTTTGTGTCTGTCGAAAATCTCTAAACTTCCTTGAGGTCTTCAGATTCTCGATTTCTATCACTCCAATAGATCCCCAAAATTTTCCTTGGGCTGTCATTTTTACTCATTTATGCTTTTCATATGAACCTTGCAGTTTGCATTTAATGGAATTTTGAAGGATTTTATGTTGGAAAATTGGTGTCATTTGTTTCACATTGAGTTTGAAACATCTTGGTCCTATGAGCTGCGTGTGATTTGGATTGTTGGAGCTATGAATTGTTGGTTTTGATTATGACTCCTTGGCCTCATTCTCACCTATGTGTAATTTGAAGCTTGTTGCGAGTCGCTACCGTCCTAAATTTTGCTTCATTAATGGTATGCATATGATGCTTTTGCTTTTAATTGATGAGTATGAATGTTTTTGTGGTGTCATATGCATGTTTTGTGCCTGACTTTTGTGTGCTTGGGGGTTTGTGAGTAAACTAGGGTTGTCCATGGTTCTTTTTCACACCTCCCTTGAGTGTTGATGTTGCAATCCTTTGATTGAATTGATGATTTAATGATGCCAACTCATGATTGACTTAGCTTGTGAATTTGATCTTGCGCGTGATATTGATTTGGTTTGATTCGATCGAGGGTTCCTTGCATTTGAAAAATTGATGATCTGAGTAAGTTTGAACTACTATTTTCCATTTGCATATGATAGTCACCTGATTTTGAGAGCTTCAGAAGATTTTATTATGGTTAAATTGAATGAATGAATGAGTTGAAGTTGGGATTGTTTGTCCATGGTAGAACCATAGGGCTGCAATTTTTAAATTTCTTGTTGGAGTCAGTCGAATGGTCCTTGAATGAATCATAAGTTTGAATCCTTGATGATCAAGTTGAAATGAACAAAATATGAGTCCAAATCCCCAAATTTGTGATGATTCGGTCAATTTGGACAAAACTGTGAAAGAATCAAGACTTTCAGAGATTTCAAGTACCTCGCGGAATTCCTCCACCTTTGGAAATATTTGAATTTCCACCACTCTATCATTTACTTGGGAATGCATAAAAACACTAAAGTTATGTTAACTTCACTAATTTTTGTCCTAGATGGAAATCCCCAAAAACTTTTTGAATGTGAAGAATTGTAGAAATGGATGAATTAATGTTGCATGATTTTGATGCCTTATGATTGGATTGAATGATTAAAGGTTGTATTCTGACATTTCTTGAACCATAATGCTGATTAAATGACTTTTTGGGTGATAGTTGTGCTTTCATCGCTTATTTATGTCTGGCCCAAAAATATCCGAATTTCCTCCCTGGCTTGATTTCTGTGAAGGGTGAAAATCTTGAGCTTTTAAGGAATTATGCCTTGTAAGTTTTTTTGAGGTATTTTGATAATTGTGTTGGATTATTTGGGTCATGAATATGATATATATGGACTAACCTTAACTCTTGTTTTGTAGTGGATATTGATTGTGACTTTTGTTGAGTGTAGGTTGAATTAAGCAAGGCTATTATCAGCAAGGATAAGGGAAAGTAGATGGATCCTAATGTTGAGGGAGCATCTATCTCAGAGGCTAAAAGGATCAAGCTAGATACAAAGAATAAAGTTGATGATAGTAAGCTTGTCTCCATTTGGTTAGAGGTGACTGACACTAATGTGGGAAAATGGGATTATGAGTAATTCAAGGCAAGGATGGTAGTGAGTGACCCTTTTGTATTGGTGAGAAGAATGAGAGATTTTGGGTTGGATCATGTGGCTGGTTTTCCCTCTATAGTGTAGTGTTATGAGCTTGTTTTGGAGTGTGCTTCACACTATAATCAGGGCACACAAAGGATGATTAGTCCATAGGGTAGAGTGCTTGCAAAATTCTCCCTTGTCTCAGTTGCCCAAATGTTTGACATGCCAGACCAGTCCCATGTGGTGAAATTTGACATTGATGTAGCCAAGAAATATTATACCCAGGATACAAATAAGGCTCTAGAAGTTATCAACACTTGGGTAGAGAAACCTAAGGATTATATCTCCAAACTACCAAAACAATTGTTCAGAGCCAAGTTCAAAAAAAATTACTATGATGAAATCACTCTTCTCAGTAGGGTGATAGGCCTAAAGAGTGCAGGAGTGTTTGAAAATTATATTTTCTATTTGATAGTGAGAATGGAGCAAGGCACAAACTATCATTGGGTAGGGATAATCAGTAGAAATATTCATGAACAATTGTGCAATGTGTTGCAGACTAAGACCTTCACTATGACATCCTACTTGGTCTATGCCTTGGGAAGATTTCATCCATACAAGGGATTGAGAACTCGAGGGTTTTTTGGTTAGGATTTTATTAATGAAGTCTACTCCCAACTGCTTTTGGATAGTTCCACCTATAGAAGGGTGAATGATACATCCACCATGTACATTACAAGGTTGCTCCAAGGTGTAGAACATGTTAGGATATCTTATGCTACCAAGGAGTTGATTCAAAATTTTGGAGCATGGTTCATATTGTTTCCCACTTTCTCTTATATCAGGATATATGGTTGTTAGAGGGATCCATATAGACTTCCTAGGTACCCAACTGATCACATCATTATTTTGGAGGTTACAAGGAAAATTTGTGCCTTTGATACGATTTTGAAGAAGGATATGCACAAAACTAGTTTTGGAAATGAGTTCCCATTGAGGATCGGAGGTCATGAGGCTTTCCCTTCCTTGATCACAACACACTTTTTTGAAGAAGAGATGGGAACTCTAGGATTATCATTGAATTCTAAGAGGCCTAGGTTTGAGAGAATAGGTGAGGCTCAAAAGAGAGCCAACAAGGATTTTAGACACAAGGATGATATTGAAGACTATTGGGCCAATTGTAAGGATGAATTCAATGTCTTGAGGAAGAAGTTCTCCAGATTTCCTGCCAACTTAATCAGATTGTATAGCATGAAGGCCATCACAGATCAAATTGATGATAATGGAGAAACAATACAAAATCATGATTATGAACCAATCAAAGACAAACCAATAGGTGAGATTGATTGGATAGAAGAGGATAAAATAGAGTTGGATAAAATCAATGCTCCTGTGATCAAATACACCAAGTTGTGGATGAAGCATAAGATTTGGGAGCTGGACAATGAGGGAAAATAGTATACTTGTGACTTGATGGGAAGCTTGGAGTCTCAGTCTACTTCTGAGGAGGAGTAGGATCTAAAAGGAAAAGAAAAGGTGGGTTCCCCTTTTAGAATTAGGATCAAAGGTGTTCAAACAAAAATTGGGGAAGAAAAGAAAATTAAACCTATTGCAAAGAAGAGAAATAATGCCTCTAAAGAGAAGAGATCTACTCAAGAAGAGGAGCATGAAGAAGAAAGAAAGAAGGATGATTCCCCTGTTCCAAAAAGGAGAAGAGTGACAAGAACATCAAGGAAGAAAAAATAGACTCCTAAGGGAGAAGATGAGACAAAACCAAAACTTGTGGATGTTGAGAGTTTGGGGGAGAAAACACAAGTTTACACCACAAAAGCAAGGACTCCCTCTCCTAGGGAGAATTTGATGAAAGAAGGTGCCTCCATGATTCCCTCTACTACACAACAATAAGAAGACACTTTTTCCTCTCCTTCAACTTAGGAGTTTCATGGTGAGGAAAAGGAACCAACAGAAGTAGATGTTGAAGATATCCATCAAGGGGAGGATGGAAAAGAATTCAAGGATAGGGATCTTCACATTGTGAAGGCCGAGATTGATAGTATCTTGTAATCTTCCTTGGTATCATATGAGGATTCACCTATTGATGATAAAGGAGATAAGTCCCCTAAGAAGGAAGGTATACATGAAATAACTCCCTCTACAATCCAAGAGGTGATAGAGACACTTGACAAAGAGGAGAATGAGAAACCAAAGGAGCATAAAGAGAAGGATAAAGAGAGGGAAGATAAAGGTAAAGAAGTCCATACTATGCATGATTCAAATATTGATTCCTCCATTGATCAACAAGAAAACGGTAAACTATGTGAGCAACAACCAAATGTTCCTACTCCTAGTTGGCTCAGTGAAGAATTCAAAAGCAAACAAATAGTTGTAGATGACACTCCTCCAAATTGGGATGATTTTTTGGCTAACATTGGAAAAGGTAAAACAAAGAAGAAGGCTAGAATAATTTCTAGAGTCACTAGGGATGAATCAAATAATAGGGTGATTCAGATTTCCACTCCTGTAGTAGATAAGAACAAGGATGAGGTAAATCCTCAAGATTACAACATTCAAACAATGAACTTGGGGCCAATTAGCGAAAATCAAGAAAAGGAAGAGTTTCAAGAGTCTTGTTAGGCTATTTTGAGTAGGTTGGATAAAGAGACAGAGGAAAAAGAAAAGTTACAAAAGTAGTTGAATGATTTATGTAGGTATGTTCAACATCTGATGAATCCTTTGCAAGTGATGGGAAGTGAAGGAATAGTTCTTGAAGGATTGTTGCCTATGGAGGTAGTCAATGAATTTGAAAAGATGAAAATGTCTACTCAGGCTACACATGAATGGCTACAAGGAGTAGGTCATAGAGGATACAACATGATCAAGGACATTCTGTCAACATGTGGAGATGCACATAGATCATTTGAGTGGTTGTAGAATTTTTTGGGACAAGATGAAATTGATGTAGACCTTCTCCTACAGAAAACAAAGGAAATTATTGTTATGAAATAACTTGCACAATAGAAGAATATGATATGAAATATGATGCAAATACTTGATAATAAATGAGAATAACAAGCCACTTTGAGGGGGAAAACCTCCAAATATCTCTAATGAGAACACAAATCACAACTTGATGATGAAATAAGACTCACAACCTCCCATATATACCTATTTATGCCTAGGATATCATCTAGGCCAACCTAAACAACTAAATAACATATACTAATGATAATATGACTTAATAGAGAGTTAAGATAGCCACAAGCCAACTATTCATAACTCGATGTACACTAATATTAGGGGCGTAGCATGCACCCCTTCTTCAAAGAAGAATTTTCCTCAATGCTAATCAAGTTTGGATTCTTTTGAATGAACTCCTTGTCCTCCCATGTGGCATCTTCAACTAGTAAATTCTTCCATTGGATGAGATAGTCAGTGAGAGTTCTATTCCTTAGCTTCTTTGTGCATGTTTGACAAATGCACTCTAGTTCCAAAATGATTCTTCCTTCTTCATCAAGCTTTGGAGTGTTGTTTGAGTGTGAATATTATGCCCAATGACCTTCTTCAAACAGGAAACATGAAAAAATAGATGTATCTTTGTTGTTGGTGGCAACTCTAGCTTGTAGGCAACACTACTGATCTTTTGCATGATTTGGTATGGACTATAATACCTTGGAGACAACTTATTATTATTTTTTTGTTGTTTAGTGAGATTTTCTTATAAGGATGCAATCTCAAGAAGACCCAATCCCCAACTTCAAAACTTCTTTCACTATGATGTTGGTTTGCCTATTGTTTGCTTCAATTTTGGGCAATGGCTAAATTTTCCTTGAGTCCTGAAAGTACTTGTTGTTGATGAAGCAAGCGGTCTTCTACTACCTAAACTCTTGGTGACACCTTTATTGATGATGTGATGGAAGGAGGATGATATCCATAAAGTCCCAAAAATGGAGACATTTTTGATGAGCTATGAAGAGAAGTGTTATACCACCATTCTGCAAGTGGTAGCCAATCTACCTATTGAGACTATTTCTCTGAAGTGAAACAACATAGATATCCTTCCAAACACTTATTAACAACCTTAGTTTTCCCATCTGGTTGAGGGTGGTATGAAGAGCTATGAGCCAATTGAGTACCCAAACATGAGAATAAATCTTTCCAAAAGTGACTAGTGAAGATAGGATCATGATCACAAACAATAACCTTAGGTGTACCATGTAGCTTTTGGATATTCTCCAAAAAATATTTTGCCACTGCACTTGTTGTAAAAGGATGTGATAATGCAATGAAATGTGAATATTTAGTGAGGCGATCAACTACCACCATGATGAAATTATGACCTTTAGATTTGTGAATCCCTATGATGAAGTCCATGGATACATCTTCCCAACACTGGCTAGGAATAGATAAGGGTTGCAAGAGACTTGGTGTCTTAATTGTCTCCCCTTTATTCCTTTGACAAACTAAACATTCAACCACAATTTTTTGAACGTCACCTTTTAGCCCTTCCCAAAAAAAATCTTGCTTGAATCAATGATATTTCTTCAAAAATCCTAAATGACCACCCACTGGAGACTCATGCAACTCTATGAGAATCTTTTTTTTAAGAGTGGATTTCTTGTAGAGATACAAACGCTCTTTATACCAAAGAATATCTCCCTTCCAACAAAACTTATCTAAACTACTAGGATCACTTTTTAATTGTTCAATGAGACTACTTGTCACAACATAATTTTGCCACTCTACTTTGGCTTCCTCCAGCCAATTTTCTTGTAATATTGAAAGGGCACACAATAAGGCTTCATCTTTCTCATCCTTCTTTGAAAGTGCATCTGCTACAATATTTTCTTTCCCTTTCTTATATGCAATCTCAAAGTCATATCCTAACATCTTAGTGACCCATTTTTGTTGCTCTTTACAAGATAGTCTTTGTTCCAAAAAATATTTTAGACTATCATGATCTGTCTTAACCTTGAAGTGTCTACCCAATAGATAAGGCCTCCATTGTTTAACTGCACGGAGGATTAATAGCATTTCCTTCTCATAAATAGGTTTTAGTTGATTCTTACCCTTTAATTGATGACTCTCAAAAGAAATTGGTCGACCTTCTTGCATGAGCACTGCCCCTATCCCATTTCTAGAAGCATCGCATTCCACAATGAATTCCTTGGTGAAGTCAAGAGTGGCAAGCACTGGAGTTGTACACATAGCCTCCTTCAATCTCTCAAATGTTGTAATGGCAGACTAATTCCAATGAAAAGAAGCCTTCTTCAATAGAGTGGTGATAGGTGCTTCTATACGACCATAATTCTTCACAAATCTTCTATAGTACCCTATCAATCCCAAGAAACCCCTTATTTTCATAATGGTATTTGGAATAGGCCATTCCATGATAGCCTTAATTTTGTTAGGTTCCACCTTTACTCCTTCATGTGAAACTATGTGTCCCAAATACCCCACCTCTGTAAGACCAAAAGCACACTTGGATGGCTTAGTATAGAGTTTATGATATTCAAGTATTTTTAATGCTTGATCCACATGTTGCAAATTTTCTTCCCAAGTCTTTCTATAAATCAATATATCATCAAATAATACTAACACAAACTTTTTCAAGAACTTCTTAAAAATGGAATTCATCAAACTTTGGAATGTAGATGGTGCATTGGTAAGACCAAATGACATCACCAAAAATTCATAGCTCCATTCAATTTTGTCTTACAAATATCTTCCTCCTTAATCCAAATTTGGTGTTAACCAGATCTAAGATCTAACTTGGTAAAATACATAGCTCCATTCAATTCATCTAGAAAATCATCAATGACTAGAATATGAAACTTATCTTTAATGGTGTACATGTTGAGCACTCTATAATTTGGACACATGCACCAAGTATCATCCTTCTTACGTACCATCACCATAGGCAAGGAGTAAGCACTTTGGCTATGCCTGATAATTCCTACCTCTAGCATCCCCTCAACAATTTTTTCTCACTCTTTTGTATGTGTGGATATTTGTAAGGCTTGATGTTCAGTGGTTGGCTCACTAGGACTAACTATATGGCATGATCATGATCCCTCTTAGGAGGAAGTCCTTTAGGAATATCTCCAAGAACAACTGAGTGATGATCAATTATAGCTTGCAAATCTGGATGAGGAGGAGCATTAGATTGAGAGACTTCTAACGAACATAGTTGGGCCACAAATCCATCCACTCCTTTCTTAAGCAACTTTTGTATTTGATGAGAGCTTACCATTTGTAGGGATTTTGACTTCAACCCCCTTATCTCCACTATTCTTCCTTTTGATTGAAATCCCATGAATAGTTCTTGTAAGTTCATCTCAATTGTTCCCAATGTAGTAAGCCATTGTACTCCCAAAACAATATCTTCTACACCCATGGATATCGCATACATTGGGGTATCGAGTTGATAGTATCCCATGGATAATTTAATGCTATGAAACTTCCCTGAACAACTAACTGTACCACCATCTGCAATCAAAACCTGAAACTTAGGACCTAGATATATAAAACAATTTAGAGGAGTAGCTAACTTTTTGTTGTTGAAATTATGAGTACTACCTGAGTAGACCAACACTATTTCCTTCTGGTTCTTTAAGAACCCCACCACCTTGAGAGTTTGTGGAGCACTAAAACCTAAGAGTGCATGACAAGAAATTATTGGTTGAGAATCATGTGATTCCTCATTTGACTCCCTTTCATCCTCTAGTATGGGTTCCTCCTCTTCTTCCTCACTTGGACCTTCATTATAGAACAATTTATTTTCACTGCATTTATGTCCTCGACTGTATTTTCTATCACAATTGAAACAAAACCCTTTTTCTCTTTTATCCTCAATTTGTTGTGGAGTAAACTTAGTAGTTTGTGTTGAATATCCTTTCTCTCTTGTCACATTATCCCCTTGCTTCTTAGGAATCAAATACTTCTCTACCCTGCATGCTAAGATAAAAGACTCATTTATGGAGCTAGGGCTAAACATGCATACCTCATGTTGAATGTGATCCTTGAGACCACCCAAGAATAAATCATTCAATTTTTCCTCTGTAATTGTATCCACTCTTAAGGATAGATTTTGGAATTGTTGAATATAATCCTTAACTGATCCTATTTTTTGAATCTTGGCCAACAGGCTAAAGAAGTTGTTTGTCACGCTATTGCTATATTGTGCTTGGAGTTCCTTTTTAAAAATTGACCATGAGATGGTGAGCACCTTTTTCCTTCGATGAGTGCAAAGCCAATGATACCAATGAATTGATCTAATTCTAGATATAGGGAAGCCATCGTGACCTTTTGTCCATTTGGGATTTAGTGTACTTAAAAAAAAATCTCCATTTGGTTTATCCAGATTAGAGGATCCTTGCCATCGAACTTGTGCATATCCACCTTTGGAAATAAATTCCTAGATCCCAAAGGAGTACTAAAGCTTGTGTCAATGGTAGCTGACCTAGAATTCTCACCTTGGTCGCTTGAGATCTCCCTTCTTGGTTCAGCCATGTAGTTGCTTAACATGTTTCGTATGTCTGATATATCTCCTCTTAGGTCACACATATCCATATTAATTGAGGAAATTTCTTCCTTGACCTTATTGATTTACTCATTAGGATTAATATCCTCCATTGTGACCCCATCCTTATCAGGAGTCTTCCCTGGAGTGACAACATTCTTTTTGGCCCTTGTTGCAGGCCCCGTCATGATGGTAACCACTAATTTTGAATCAAATCAGACAAATGAAACTTAATTATCTAAAAATTTTACTATAATATCCTTTAGTATGTCTTCAAAATCCTAATAAAAATTAGACTCCAATTCGAAAAGATGTGCGACATATGCAGATTCCAAAAAAAATGTGTAGAAACCTTAATTCTGTAATAATTTGCTTAATTATGCTCCAATTCTTTTGAAATTTGGACTATAGCTTCTTTAAAATTTTCTTCAAAAACCCTTTAAAAATAAAATAAAAAATTGCCAAAATTTGAAAGATATGCTCTTCCCAAAATTTCCACCAAAATTGAGAAAAACCTTGCCTCTACGGTGCCAAGATCATGCTTTGATACCACTTGTTATGAAATAAATTGCACAATAGAATAATATGATATGAAATATGCTACAAATACTTGATAATAACTGAGAATAACAAGCCACTTTGAGGGGGAGAGTCTCCAAATATCTCTAATGAGAACACACTTCACAACTTGATGATGAAATAAGATTCACAACCTCCTATATATACCTATTTATGCCTAGGATATCACCTAGGCCGACTTAGAAACACCTATATAAGTCTTAGGCTGACCTAAACAACTAAATAGAAATATACTAATGATAATATGACTTAATAGAGAGTTAAGATAGCCACAAGCCGACTATTCATAACTCGATGTACACTAATATTAAGGGCATAACAATTATGGATTATACTGAGGAGACATTGGTAAGTGATGGAATATTATCTTCTTCAAAGGTTTTAGAACCTTGGGAATGGTATGAAGCACTACATATCATGAAGAAAGTTCTAAACAAAATCCATAAAAAGGGCCAATAGGTGGGAAATACATTTAATGATATTTATAATAAATGTATTTCATTCTTTGAGATAATGACTGGGAGGAAGAAATTTGTAGCAAAACACCTAAACTTGTATTAGTTAAGGAAATGGTGGCATGAAGTCTATGCCCTTGTTGATGATGGTCCAATCACTACCCACCATATGGATGATGTCACCACCTATATTGTTGTCATGGAGAAATTTCATGATCTCAAGGTAGAGTGGGATAGGGTCGTCAAGGAATCAAGGGAAGAGATTAAATCTATTGAGAGGAGATTTAAAGTGTTAATTACTCCATTGGATGACCTAGAGAAGATTTTTCTTAAGGTACAAGATAAATTGGATCAAGATAAGGACAAGGGGTCAGCTAATGAATAAGTGCCTCAAGATTTGTGCTTCCCATTATTCCTCCTTTCGTCCTCTACATGCATTGGACCAAGCTACATTAGAGAACCTAGGCCTACCTAGAAGGAGCCAAAAGCATTAAATGCAATATATTTTATTTCATTCTAGGATCTTTCTAGGCTGACCTATTTATGGCCGACCATCTTTGTAACCCTTATTGGGATGATGTGGCATAAAAATTCTATTTTTTTTGTATTTTACCTCACTTGTAAAGGCTAGAGAGTTAGACTTTGAATCAAGTTAAGTGATAGAGCAAAAGGCTAGAAGCTAGTAGTTAGTTTTATTCTAAAGGAAGTATTGTAATACAAAATATTGGAATTGTTGGTACTCTGGGGTGATTCAATACAAGTGAAGACATTGTGCCTTGATGATCTCTCTTGTGTTGATTTATCTTGCATGGTTGTTGTTATTCTATCTTTAAGAATTGCTTTAAAATATTTGATATATGTTAGATTCAGAATTAGATGTAATTAAATGGTTTTTACGGTTTGATGCTTGGAGTGTTTGTAGCAATCCCTAGTCCATAATTTTAGCAATTGGTTGATTCTAGGCTGTGTAAAGTTATCCTATAGCTTATATTCATTATTTTTAATTCAATTGTGAATGTTTCATTCATTTCAATTACAAAATAAGGGCTGGCTTGAATGAATGTTTCATGATCTGAAAATATTTAATTCCTTAGAAGATTGCAATATTTTGTTAAGATTGCAGAGAAACTTTGGGTTAAGTAGGAATTAGTTTTGAGGGATTGGTCCATTCCAAGCATTTAATCATTTGCATTGTTAATCTTAGGAGTAGTTTTAATATTATAAATCTCTCTCAAACCCTTTTCTTTTGTTATTTATTTTGTTATCTGGTTAGATTTAGGATTCTAAGTATCAACATATTGCAAAATATGATAAGTTTCAAGATCCACCATTTTGTTGTAAGGTACCTTTGTGATTACCAACATTTTTACATTTATCACTAAGTTGCTTATGCATTGTCAAGACCTAACATTAGAGACCATGGGGTTATCTCTTGAGGCTTACTGATAGAGATTTACCTTTCAAGAGAGATAGGATACTTATATCTTGTATGAGTTGTTGTTGTGCAGAAAACACCATCAACACATCCTAAGGGGAAAAGGTTGATGTAAGAGCTAAGATGAGCCTACACAAATTCTAAGGGGGTTGAAACTAAAGTGGATACAAAAGTGTGTGTGAAATTGTAAGGGTATACAATTTTTGACACTACACTATTATAGAGCCCAAACTTGCCCACTTTTCCTGATGTACTATTTTCTATAGCATACCAATGGGATCATAGCTCACCCACTTGGAGGTTCCTCAACATTTTTTCCCTTTTTGTGGGAAACTTGACTCTTTTAAGCACCTATTTTGGTTCTACTCTAGAGCTCAATAGTTGTGGAATTAGATTCATGATTTCTTCTGGCCCTTTTGACCTAAACCTTTCTCTTAGCATACAACTTGGTTGGGGAATTGGCATTACATTCCCTACAAGTATAACCATATTTGGTATGCTTTCAAGGTTGAAGTCCTTTTCAACATTTGGAAAGATAAATTTTATTATTTTTGTCCATAACCAAAATGATCATCATGTTTCATGTTTTTCTAAAGCTACTACATGCTCTAATGTGTTATTGTAGATTCAAGTGAAAGATAAAAAAGTTCCACTAGAAGTAGCTATGATCCAAGAGCTCTTGGACCACTATGGGAATGCTCCCTATGATATTTATTGCATTTCTCCTTCTCCAACTTCCTCACAGGTCAATTGTCTTTCTTGGGCTTGTCATTGTTGAACTCTAGGAACACTGAGAAGGGGGGGTGAATTAGTGTTCCACAATATTTAAATTTTGATCCAAACTTAAAAATATCCACAACAATATATGTAAACTTCAACATTATCTAATGCATATAAACTGAAAAAACATGCAAACACATTAAAGAGATAATGTGAACAGGATAACACCAAAATTGTTTTACGTGGAAACCCTGTTAGGGGAAAAACCACGGTGGAGATTAATCCACAATTTATACTCTATTAAGAGTATGAACAAAAGGGAATGCACTTGCACTCAGGCACATTTCCTAGAGCTCACTACTCAAAATAATAAAGGCTCACTTCCTTACAAAATATTTTAGATTATAATAAAAAGGTTGAACTGAGAAATTAGCATCTCCAAATACCTAGATTTAGTTCCAATGAAGCTCAGTTAAAATGATCCTTAGCCCTTCTAATTGACTTTTTTTTTTTTGCTCCATTTTGTTATGCTCTTCTTTGTTTTATATCCTTTTGAAACTGTACATATATCACTTCAATCACCCTTCACACATATTTGCTCACACATTCACATACTTTCACACTTTCACATTTTCCTCTCCCTCAAAATAAATTACCAATCTCATATATATATCCGCTAACAAGATTTCATTTCTATATGTTGCCTTAAAAAAAAAAAAAAATTCTTCCACATGTCAGCTCAAATCACCAATTAAAATTAATGCATACCCACACAAGTTGGCTAGAATATAGCTGGGACCCAAAAAAAATTCCCAACACAAGAAATAATTAAACAACTACTCCTTATACATCCGTGACACGCTATATACACTAGGTCG
This sequence comes from Sequoia sempervirens, assembly GCA_007258455.2. Taxonomy (NCBI): domain Eukaryota; kingdom Viridiplantae; phylum Streptophyta; class Pinopsida; order Cupressales; family Cupressaceae; genus Sequoia; species Sequoia sempervirens. Next base: position 61,639,115 of record VDFB02179234.1, read on the forward strand.
ACCATTACGAGAAAATAAATAGAGAAACATTCTCCTAGATCTCCAAGCTCATACACTGATTAACATAACATTAAAATACTTACCAATAAGGTACCATTCATGCTTGAAAAGCTTCCCTGCGAATCCATAACACAAAATAATGATTCGATGAAGTATACATACCAACTTACCAATTGGATACTTTGCTCATCATGCTTTCTGCCACTAGTATTTTGTTTTCTACTTTGCTTCATAGTATGAGCTACTTCTAAATTGTGGACCACACTAATGACTCTAGTTGTGATCAATGACAACACTAGTAGCCAAAAACAAAACTTACCAAGCCATATGCAAACAATCTCCCCCTTTGGAATTGATGGCAACATTTAGTGAAAAATGACTAAGTGTCAAAACCAAAACTCAAAAATTTAAAACACAACAAAACACTGCTCCCCCTTTGGATGTCAAGGTATTTTTCATGGCATTCTCTCCCCCTTTGACACCAATGAAAAAAATTTCATTGCTTCCTCTCCCCCTTAATATTTTTACTGCACTTTCTCCCTCTTTTGCTAAAACAAAGTTTTACTACTCTCTTTCTTACTGCACTCTCTCCCCTTTTGATGAAGCAAGAATTGATCAAAATCATAAAATTATTTTATACTTATCTTTCATCTCCAAAAGAAATTTCTTCCAATCATCCACTACAATCCTAATAATTATTATCAGACTATTGTTTTTTGATGTCTTGTTGATGACTTGGACAAGGGATTCATGAATGGTAATGGCTTCTTCCAACTTTTCTCCTTTCTTCAAAAATTCAATCATTTGCTCCAGTCTACATTCAATTTGATCCTTCACTTTCTAGAAGGTATCCATAAGAGTGTTTCTAGAAAAATGAATCTTTGCACGATCAACCTACAACTCATGAATCTTTTTCTTAACTTCTCCATTATGGTCCTGAAACATACTGTAATCCTAACCAATTATGATCAACTCATTCTCAATTTTCTCTAGCTTGTCCTCGTATTTACCAACCACATGAGGAAAATGAAGATAGTAATTGAAGATCTTATTATCAGAGTCAATGCATTGTCTTAACACATTCATTTTATTTTTTAGTTTGGTGAGAGATAGTCTGAACTACTCTTTTAGATGTAGAATTATTTCTTCTTCCTTCCTATCCTGATGCACAGAGGCAATAACCTCCCTGATACATTCAATAAATTATTTTGGAAATATATTATAAAAGCTTTCATGTTCAATGTTATTGTGCATAAAGTATCTTCCTAGAGATTTTTCAATGAAGTCATGTTCATATGATGGTCCATTTAATCATATGTCAGCTATCTTTTGCATTCCATCTTCTTCCTGAATAATTTGCAATATCTTTCCTTTGAGTAAAGGACCTTCTCCATCGCTTTCTTCTGCTATCAGCACATCCGATTCAGTTGGTTTTGGTTCATCTCTTGGTGTGTAATCATTAGAGTCTTCATCAATCATATCCACAACTATTTTCTCTTTACCTTTTCCCTCAAATTTTGTGGATTTGGGTGCTGGAGGGGTGACATCAGCAAACTCTATTTCTCTTTTTTGCTTCTTCTTTTCCTTACCAAAGGATGATCCAACTTCAACTACTTTTACCAGAGGAGAAATACCACTTACTCCAAACTTTCCTAACTTTCTAAATAATTTTTCATAAACTTGCTCACTATTTTCAAGAGTGTTGAAATGCTCAAATATTTGCTTACACACTAGTATATTTTCCTTCCATACCACATTATCATTTTGAGGCAAGCAATTCAGGAAATTCATCATAATGCACATAACTAGAGTACTAAACCTGAAAGAGTAATCTATGTCCTTCATCAATTGCAAATTTTCCATCAATTGAGCAATCTGCATAGATCAAAGTCTTCATCTTCTATTATCATTTTGTGTGCAATGTAGACTGTTCTTGTAGAGGTTTCTCTTCCCTATTTTTGAAGAAAATTTTATACAAAATTTCATATGCAATATACCTCGTTAATGGATTTTTGATCATTGTAATTACCAGTTCCTTCTGATCTCCTTTTACACAGGTTAGGGCTTCAAATTCAACAATATGAATCAATTTATTTTTAGGACATATCCAATATTGCATAATCCTGTCAAATTTCTAATCACATCCTTTGAAATTTGATAGGGTTTATCTAGAGTGAGTATATCATCATCCAATCTACTCAAGATAAACTGAACTACTTCCACATTGACAAAATAAGGAAATTCATTCTAGATGTCCAAATTCTTATGTTTTTCACCTCCAAGCTTCTTCAATTCATTGAATAGCAACAAATTTATTACATCCATGATCTTCCTACTACTATATTCATCTAAAGTTAATGTTCCTTTGATTTGCTTCATTTTGTGTACTAAACAGGGTTCTATCGATCACCGAATAAGTACGAAATTGACAAGCAACTGAGATACCTAGGGAATTTGTTGTTGAATTGACTTTCACTCCTTCAATTTTTTTTTGAAAAAGCTCTCCAAATGTTCTCCTTCAATGAACAATGACAAATGAGGGTTCCAAATACCCTTTTATAACTTCACACACCTAACTTCCTTCCACATTAAATGCTTTTCCTTAGAAGTTCTGGTTACTCTACATTCTCAGACAACAAGAGTAGAATCCATATGTGGACCTTCAAGATTTCATCTTTCTAAACAAGCAATCACCAATACATTTGAAGATGAATAATACACCTACTAAAAAATTCCTACAATCCGGTACCAACTACACATAGGGGGATAAAATATTTTCTTGAAAACTCCCCCTAGGCTAATGGCCTAAAATTAATTTCCAAAGGAATAATTGTAGGGAGCTTTGGGTACAGTCTTATCACCTTCATTGGATCCACTCTTCTTTACCCATCTTTTCTTCATCAGATCTCTTATCTCTTTCATAGATGCTTTTCCTTTTCCTTTGTCATGTTTCTGTGAATTTCTTCCTTGATATATTGAACCTCTTCTGTCCATATTTTTGTTCTTGTAGAATCTTGCAATGTGACCAAATATTTTACAGTTGTAGCATACCAGACTTATTTGTCTAGGCCATTCATTCCATTGATTTCCCCTTGATATGCACTGATTAGCGATATGCCCAAGTCTTCCACAAGTGTAGAATTTTACATTCTTTGTACTAACATACATACTTTTGCATTCTAATGACTTATGACCAAACCTTTTGCAATTAAATCACTGACTGGAAAATGATGGAATGCTAGAATTTACCTTACTTCATTGAGAAGCCATATGTCCAAATTTATTACAAACAAAGCAATATCCATTAAATTTCTAAGCATTGGATTGCCTTACCAGATATCTGCTACCTTTATTCTTCTGAGTTTTCTATTCAAAGTCCTTTTCAGATCCATAGCTTTCACCTTTCACATAGCCAAGACCTTGCTTATCATTTGCATCCTTTTTTCCTTTAGTCATCTCATCAAGCTTAGCATAAATCATCCTAAAATTCTCCTTGTACTCATTTTCTATAGCAATTAAATCTCTGAGAATAACTATTCGTCTCTCAAGCACCTATTCATTTTTTCTAGATTGTTTCAATTAAATCTCTAGCTGAATGAATCCACTTTTAACTCTACTGCATTCTTCAGATTTTTTCGTCAAGGACCGAGCCAAATTCTCCTCATTCTTTCTTTCTTCAATCTCTTTAGTTAACTTCATTTCCAAAAATTCCATCTCAACCTTTAGAGTAGCATTGTTTCTAGCAATCTTTTCACACTCTTCAATTATTTCTTTTAGGGTTTGATTTAGATTAACATCTTCTAGACCCTTGCTTTCTTTTTGCTTCAATTGTACACATAGTTCCTTCCTCTTTTCCCCTGACTCATTTATTTTATCTTTTAGTGATTGAATGAATTTTTTGGTAGCTATAAGATTTTCTTTTAATTCCATGACTTCTGCTTTAGATTGATCAAGATCATCAAGTGCCACCATAAGCTATTGTTGAAGACCACAAAAGTCCATTGTAATCCTAGATCCACCTCAATCTGTTAAAATTTTGAAGAGGAACTTGCTCTAATACCAATTTTTGGAATCAAGGAACACTGAGAGGGGGGTGAATTAGTATTCCACAATATTTAAATTTCTATCCAAACTTAAAACTTTCAACAACAATATTTAAGCTTCAACATTATCTATTGCATATAAACTAAAACAAACATTCAATCACATTAAAGAGATAATGTGAACACCATAACACCAAATTTTTTTGACATGGAAACCTTGTTACAGGAAAAACCATGCTGGAGATTAATCCATAATTTATACTCTATTAAAAGTATGAACAAAAGGGAATGCACTTGCATTCAAGCACACTACCTAGACCTCATTGCTCAAAATAAGAAAGGCTCATTGTCTTACAATTTTTTTAGATTACAATAAAAAGTTGAACTGAGAAATTAGCATCTCTAAATGCATGGATTCAGTTCCAATGAAGCTTAGTTAAAAGGATCTTTATCCCTTCTAACTGACTTTGTATTTCTACTCTGTTATGCTTTGCTCTTCTCTATTTTCTACCCTTCTGAAACTATACATATATCACTTCAATCACCCTTCACACACATCTGCTCACACATTCACATGCTTTCACACTTCTTCATATTTTTCTCTCCATCAAAATGAATTACTGATCTCATATATATAATCACTAACAATATTTCATTTCTATATGTCAGCTTCAAACAAAATATAATATTCTTCCACATGTTGGCTCAAATCACCAATTAAAATTAATTTGTACCCACACAAGTTAGCTCGACTATAGCTGGGACCCAAATTTTTTTTACCAACACAATAAATAATTAAAACTACTCCTTATACATCCACGACATGCTATATACACCAGGTCAGCCATAATGAGAAAATAAATAGAGAAGCATTCTCCCGAATCTCCAAGCTCATACACCGATTAACATAACATCACAAAACTTACAAATAAGGTACCATACATGTTTGAAAAGATTACTTGGGGATCCAAAACACAAAATAATGATCTAGTGAAGTATACAAACTGGCTTACCAACCCAATACTTTGTTCATCATGATTTTTTCTGATAGTATTTTTTTTTCTACTTTGCTTGCTTGTATGAGCTACTTCTAAATTGTGGACCACACTAATGACTCTAGTTGCCATCAATGACAACACTAGTAGCCAAAAATAAAACTTAAAAAGTCATATTCCAATAGTCATAGGGATAGGAGTGGCTCCACTTAAGACTCTCAAGTGGCACTATAAGAGAGGGGGACCACTGCATGAAAGACCCTAGGTCATGGAGGGTCAAGGTGTGAGAGGCTACCCTAACTATTTTCAGCTAAGTACAATTTTTAGAGTATGAGGATGAGAATGATGAGGACTATGAGGTCCTACAATCACTCTACAATCCTAAGTTTTAAGGTGAGGCTAGGCAAGTCAATTTGTAGGTTCAACTCTGCACCTTAGGGAGCTCTTTTCCTAAGGATGGAAGTGCGGTCTTTGGATGAAAACGTGGCACACTGGTGTCACTAAAGTATGATATCATCCATACGGCTAGACAATAGCAGAGACAAGGTTAAACTTGCTAAAATAACTAATGGCCCAGCTAATCAACTAAGGGTCTAAAATGACACAAGTAAATGAATAAAATATTGTCTAATATTGTAAAGTTAATACACATGAGTAAGGAAGATGAGAAGGATCTCACTGAGAAATTCATTTTCCAGCTGATCTTATGAGAAGCACACACACCTACACACAAAAAGAGGGAAAATGTTGGGTGGTTAAATAGGGGCTTACCTTAATCAAACTCCCATTTAGGTGTTTCCACCTCCATAGACAACCAAGGAAATGAGATAAAGAAATAGTGTAATAAAGAGAATATAAACAGTACAAAGTGGTACTATGCTACTCAACCAAGTGATAGAGGAGAGGAGAGGGAAGCTTACTACCTCCACTTAGAGAACTCAAGGCTACTTGGGGGATAAATGAGAGGAACTCAAGCCTCTGATGCAATGGTGTGGTCCAAAACATGCTCCACCAAAGTGATGGAGTGAAGATTTTTTGCAATGGAATGCTTGGAATGCTGCTAAAAGTGTTGGATTGCATGCTCGAAGTGGTCAAGAGTGAGTTCAATGCTTGGAAGAAGGTGGAGTGAATGCTTAGAGTTGTAAAGAAGATGAAATGCTTGTTCAAGAGATGAATTTGAAGAATGAATAAATAAAAATGGCCATATTCAGGTCAGTCGACCGAAGGGGGTGTTACAATTTCACTACCAATGGGAAGAGTAACGCCTCTATAGGTTCAACTGCAAGAATCTGCCAAGGACATAAGTGCACCACACAGATGTCTATACACTACACGGATGTCCCTGATAGAAATTCCTCCACTAACACTCAAAATAGGCACCAAGTGGATTGCCAACAGTGGGCTTAGGTGGAATTAAGCCTCCAAACTTGGTTTTCTAAGGTAGATAAAGGAAAAAAGGGGATTTTCATAGGGGATGCAAATTCACTCATACTTTTTTCCCCCACTTTAGTGAACACGAATACTAATGAGTGCTTGATAATGTAGATCATGAAGAGAGTAGAGTTAGAAATGTATACCTAAACCATCAAGGAATAAATACTCAGTCTAGAGTACCTAAAGGTGCAGGAAAGGCAAAGGATTCCATAGCTGCTCAGAACTATGAAGTTAGAAAAATAAAGTGTCTTACAGGCCCATGGACCTGCAAGGAGGAAACCCTCGAGATCTCTCACATGAAGGAAGCCCTGAGGAAGCACCCTATATGTTCTCAATCCCATAAAAAAGGTGTTCTCCAAAAACTCAAGCATGAAAAATATTGGAGGAAGCACCCTATAGGCTCTCAGTCCTATAGGGAAGGTATTCTCCATGAACTGAAGCATGAAGAATACTGAAGGAAGTGCCCTAGAGGGTCGCAGTACTATAGGGAAGGTATTTTCCATGAACTCAAGCATGAAGAACACCCAAACAAGTGTCCTACAGGATTTTAGTCCTGCAAGGGAGCCACCCCCAAGATCTCTTGCATGGATGAAGCTCAAAGGAAAGCACCCTACAAGTTCTCTGTCTTGCAAGGAGGTATCCCCCAAGATCTCTCACATGGAGGAAACTTTAGAAAGAAGACTTTGTAGAGTCAGGAAGCGGTGACACATCTACCTATAGATAAAACATGTCAAAAGTGGCCATGTAGGAAAATAAGAAAACATTCACACAAACCATTAAAAAAAATTCAAAGAGGTCCCTCGGGAACCCTTCAAAAGGAGAGGGGTCCACTCAAGGGAAACGTTGTCTGAAAGGTGAGGTCTAGTCAGGAATCCCCCAAGCTAGACACGAAAGAATTCCATCCAAAATAGAGACTTTTGAAAGAAGGGTCCCTTGGGAACTCATTGTGAGGAGGAAGGGTGTCCACTCAAGGGACACACATTTCAAAAGTAGCCATTTTTCTTAGAGTGATTCATTGTCAAGGAATAATTTTGAAATATGTTCACTTCTCAAGGAATTTGAAAGGAAGGATATGCCCTAGATGAGGGGAAATAAAATTTATTCCCACTTTTGGCGAAGGTCTTCAAGTCCTTTCTTTATGAACTCGTGATGAAGGAAACATATTTCGTTAGGGTTCCATGTTGAGAATGCAATTCTAAGGAAAAAATTGTGAAGACTTTTGAGAAAAGATTCGTTAGCAATGAATTCATTTTCTAAAAATTGAAGTGTTGAAGAAGAGCATTGTCACACATAGGAGGGACAACTCAAGCAAAGAAGAGAGAAATATAAAGAGAAAGAAAAAGAGAAAATAATACGAACAAAGAGCATAGGGGAATTTGATTTAGCGGGGTCAAATGTTTTTGAGCTCATATAGTAATAGGTAACCATAATTCAAGGTGAAAGATCATTAATCCCCAAACATATCAAGAAGAATACATGGAAAAAAAGTAAAAATAAAAAATTGGGTCAACATGGAAGGGGAGCCTAAATTCCCCCAATGCTCTACATCGTCCCCATTTTATCAAAAATAAAGCACAAGCATGGAAGAATGATGATACAAATAGAATAAGGTTTGTAACACAAAAAAAATGCCTATATCTAACCACCAATACGGGTTATGAGGGTCATCTAGGCACACATAGCACAAGAATGATGAAATCACAAAACACTCTTACACACACAAAAGATCAAGAAAGAGTCTCCTAACATTGATCAGCCAAGAGGTCATTCAATTCCCAATCTAAATCCTCATAAGGGGAAGGAAAACGAGCCTACAATGGTGGAATGTTAAGAGGAGGAGCATCCAACCCTCCCACAACAAGGGCCAAGGAAGAGGGCCCCTCAAGGTCCTCTCCACCGAGTTCCTATGGAGTCAAAGTCAACGATTTTGTGAAGATTACCTACAGAGCCAAAACCTCATCCACGAAGTTAAACATACACCCTATAGAAGTGCTATGTCTTACTTCAAGGGATGGGACAGGCTATGCCTGAGATCCACCACTAAGCTTTCCAAATGACTCAGGAGTAGTGACAAACTTAGGGGAAGCCAGAACTGGTTCCATCACAAGGACATAACAAGTCAGCACAAGACCACCTTAGGAAGAAGATGGGCTCCTCTTACATCCTTTGTTGCTAGAAGGACTAGCCTCTGCCTCTTTCTTCATTAGAGGAGATGAACTCCCCACAGAAAAAGCTAGGGGTGCAAAGGAAGTGGAAGAAAGAACCATAGTGGATACAATTGAAGTGTAACCATATCCATGGGCTCAGGTAGGCCTGAATATTTAGAATGAAAATCAATAGAGGTGGCTCCATTGAAGGAGCAATGAGCACCTACACCCATTTAGGGTTATAGGCGCATTTTTGCTCGCAACAGAAGTCAGGAGCAGACTAGACTAGAGAGAAGCAAAAGGAAGGGAGGAAGAAGATTTTGCAAGAGGTCCTAAAGTAGAACAGTTGTTCCTTCCTCCTTTCTTTGCGAGGTGGCCTGCTCAGCCAAGAGAGCCTTTCGCTGGAACTTGCGCTCACATGCAAGGTAGTTTCTATGGCTCCTAAAGGTTGGAGTTTGTGAGGGCACAAGAGGTTCCTACTCAACCATAGGAATGTCCACTACAACCATTTTAGGTGAAAGAACAAGTTTTTGTATGGGAGCAAGGGGAGCAGGTTGAGGAGCGACAGGAGGAGTCAACTCGAGAGCCTCGATAGTGAGCCTCTTTCCATGCACTACCTTAGGATTAGGAGTAGTGGGAGGATGCAAAGTGAATTCTCTACAAGAACCTTTCTTTTTGCCATATAAATAGTACCACAGTCTAGGATGTTCATTAGGGAGGTTTTGGATCCTAATCTTGGGCCTACACTAAGGAGAGATCATTGGACTCAGAGGGTAATCAATGAGCTTACTCATCTAGTACTCTTCCCACGAAAGGGGAGAGGGTGAGGCAGTCTGAGGAAAAGTCACCTTTTCTTTACCTTTGCTAGAAGGAGAGGGAGTCTGCATGGGATTCTTGTCTTTCTTTGGAGAAGAGGGAGCGGTTGGTGTAGCCTTCTCCTTTCCTTTATAGGAAAGGGAAGGAGCCAATGTAGACTTCTCCTTCTCTTTTAGAGAAGGAATAACAGTTGATGCAGGCTTCTTCTTCTCTTTTTCTTGGGAAGAGGAGACAATAAATTGTTCTGCCACAGGAAGGGTCAGCTCTAGCTCCCCTTTGCCCCCAATTTTATACTTCACATAGTTCTTGTAAAGTAGGTCTATTCTCGGAGGAAGTAGACCAATCAGGGAGGGTAAAAAGTGATCCAAAAAGTATCCACCACAGGACACCAAGGGATAATATCCGCTATCATGTACTAAATTCATGAAAACTTCATGGGAGAACTTTAAACATTTTTGGATAACGAAGGTGATCCCATTCATGGAAGCTAGGCATGGAATACCTAGCTTCACTCTAAATAGATCTGACTCTAGGATAACATTGAATATTGTGTCGACAACCCTGGGTCAAACTAGGATGGAAAAAGTGATTGGGCCATAAGGCTTAAGACTCATACCATCGTGTGTACGGATGGTAGATTTTGTTTCTTCATATTTCTCCTTTTGAAGTGAATTTGATACTAATGTTTCCTCAGTAATAACATTCACATGGCTCACGGGGTCAATCAAGACTCTTGTCACAATGTTACCATTAACACAAGTGGAAATGTAGAGAGGTTTAGGTTTGTTGTTTAAGGGAAAATACTATGATGTAAATGTAACATCTAGTGAACCAGGTGTGAGTGGAATAGTGGAAGTTACCATGACCATATTAACATAGGCCTTGGGTTGGGTAACAAAATCAGTGGGATCAATAATCATGTTAGCAGAGTGTGACAAAAATGGTCTATGTATATCTACAATTCACTACTCACCTTCACCACTGATTTGTTAGTGTTCTATTTATTCCCATTGAGAGAAATGGTACCATCCTTGATGTGTTCCTATATCTCATGACACAATCACATACATCATTTAGTATCATGTCCATTAACACGATGGTACTGACAGCAAATGCTCCTATCATACTGTTGGTTGCTTTTGCAACAAACCAATCAGGTCTCAATAGGTATCTATGAGTTTACTAGGCTCAATTATTGAATACCTACTAGACAAGTGGCCAACTAAGTAGATATTGCACTAATGTCTTTATCTCCTACACTTCAAGCTTGGAAAAACCTAGGAAGGTAATCCCATAGTGAGAATTATACTAGTACTTCAGATAATTTACATGCACACTATATATTTAAGAAAATATATTATCACCCATAGCTAACAAGCCTTAATTCACCAATAAGTTAGCAATTCCCTAGATGAATTATGCCATTTGAGCCAAGAATACAAAATAACACAAAATACAACAAATTCAAGATAGATCAATGACTATTTAAAAGATTATTCTCAAGTTGGGTAACTAGAACCATGAGAAAGACTTAAACAAATTAAGATCAGTGCCATTATCTTTGGGCTAGGAGTTTAAGAAAATTGAAACATAAGGACATTTAATTCTAAACATCCATGATCTGAGTGAGAATACTTTGCAATTCACAAATCTATAACTGAAATCCATAGACTACTTATTAGATCCAATGACCCTGCATACAAATTCATGAGTTGATTTAACCATTTTAACTCATTCTATGAATGGGATCCATAACCAAAGCATATATCAGAGGATAAAAAATGAAAATTAATGAAATGATTTGCGATCTGAATTTTCATTAATAGTTCCAATACAAAACCAAAATGGAGAGACTACAGACTCAAAAAATCTCCATTATCCTTCAGAAATGTTTAGAAACCATACATTAAATAAAATTTGCAACCTAGAATTAAAGCATTTAGATAAATACTCAGTATGTTCACTATGTATTCTCAATTTTCACAATTCAGCTCTAGGATTCAACAAAAGACCTGTACAAATGACCCTGAATTCCCTTTTATAGAATAAGGGAGCAAAATAAGCTTCAGGCCAAGTGTACACATGCCACATTCTAATTGGACCACTGCTAGACACATTCCCTAATTCAATTATATTTACATTCATCAAAATGGAGGGAATTCATATGAGACAAAGATCATTTACATTTTTCTATAAGAAGCAACTTTTTCCTTCAAAAAGCACATGTGAAAAAGGATAATTGTCTTCATCATAGCACATCCAATTAATTGAGCAAGATGAAAAAATGATGTGGACCAAAAGTGAAATAGCATCTCAATCAACATTCATCATCAACAGTTGATATTTCCTATGAAACATATGTTTTATACATTGTAACATCTAAGGCCAAACCTGTACAATACTTGACCCAGTATATGTTTCACATCCATATTCACAAACCAAACCTACCAACATAAGTTCTTCCCCATTCTTCATATTCCTCTTCAAATGGCTAGTTGAAGCCAATAACTTTGTCCAGGATCTTCTTGTATGGGGACTACTTGGTCACCACAACATTGGATTTTTTATCAAAGTCCTCCAGAAAACTAATAAGAAATGTCAACCTCTCCAAAGTGTCATTAAAGAAACCAATATTAACCTCCTTGCAGATTTCATTCACCTGAGCATCAATTACCTCATTCATTTACCTTTTCCAAACTTGCAATGGTTTTAATTTATCATTAGCAATCTAAATGTTAGGCAATGGTGATAAATCAATTAGGTCATATTGATTTACCAACTTTATTATTTTCTACTCCAATGGGCCTATGTACCCTTGAAAATTTTTCTCACTAAACTCACATACAAGTTCTCTCCTATACTGGGCATTAAGCTTATTGAATTCACCTTTCATAATACTTCTTCCATTTTCCTAAATAACACTTTTAGGAAAGTCAAGGTGTAAACTCCTCTTAGTAGCTACCTTCTCTGCATAATCTGCAGCTTTGGATCTCCACTAGAAATCCTAGAATGTAAATGTTTCAATGGAGTCACCTTCCAGAAACTCCTTCCAGGTTTCTATTCTCAAATCATCTATTATGTTTAACTCATTGATATCAAGCTTTCCCAATCGAAGACCACTATGTCCTAAACTTGAGGAAATTTTTCCTTCATGAGGAGGCAACCCTATTTTCATTTCTGTGAGATTGATGTAAATATCATCCTCATCAATATTAGAATAATCGACCACTCCCCTTGCCTCAATTTTTTGCTTCTTTAGAGGTAGATTCTTAGGAGGAGTAGGACTTGTAGGGGGTGAATCAAGATCAATTATAGGCATATAAACTTGTGGAAGAGGTGGTGGCACTGCACTCTCAGGAGGTTCTACTTTTGGCCCTTCAGAAGTGATAAGGGTTGTAAAGCTTATTTCTTCTTCTACTGTTTTCTTCCTCCTAGAGTAAATTATCAACTACTTAGGTGGTTGATATGTAGGTATTTCTTCTATCACTTCCATACTTTCTTCAACCACCATTGCTTTCCCTTTGTTTGGGAGTTCCCACTGCTCCCTAAAAATACCAACAACATTCTCAAAGTTATCCATAACATGCATAACTTTATTGAATTCACCAAGTATGTTTGGAAGAGGATCATATTGGAGATTTCCCCCGCATTTTTCTTCCACCATCTTCCTATAAGCAAGATATTTTGCTTTCCTTTCATCTTGTTCTTAAAAACTAAAAATATTTCTAATGAGATCCTCAGGGTAATAAAAAAAATACACAAAGTTTCCTATTTTCTTGTCTGCTTTGAATTTATTAATGAAACCTTTAGGGTCATGATTCCTTGGGCTCATAATCATCAACTCATAAGGAGCCAAAAGATGCACTAACTGATTCCATGCCCCTTTTATTAGAGCATAATCAGCAAATGTTTTCCACTCTGGAAAGAATGACCCCTTCCTTGCAAATTCAAGTAAATGGGTTGCCTATAAAGCTCCTAATTGTTTGATAAATTTGAGAAATCCTATTCTTAGATGCACCTCTCTTGGATAGATATAGGGATATAAACCACTACCATATACTCTAAAATTTTTCTTGTCAGGATACAAAATTAATTCACCCCAGTTATGGCTCAAATTCAAATCCGGCCTTATCTCCTTGGGTCTTAAAAACTCATGAATTTCCCTAGGAATCCTAGGTGGTTCATGTATTAGATACCTCCTTATTATGGATGCAAAATCATTTATAAATATTACAAAATTATACTTCTTATCATCTCTATCCAAGATCTAAGTCTAACACTTGGCAGGCAAGTCAACCTCTTCCCTTTTCCTTTCCAAAGTGACCTCTTTCTCAAAAAAAAATTGTCCTCTATGTAGAAACATGTGCATTAATAGTGATTACCACCAAATATTTAACCATTGTTTACCTTCCTTAAGCTCAACAAGGCCTTTGTGGATTTGTTCTTCCAGATAAGTACCATAGTCATAGACAATACTATATGGTGGGTGTTGCAAATGTGTGGCCAAATAGTTGTACTCCCTCTGCAAGGTGTCAGGTGGATTGGTGCCAATGATTTGGTACAAAGAGTACACAATCTTCCTGAAATAGCTAGCAAAATAATTCATTGTGAAAGGTTCAAGTTCTTTGTCATCAATTTTAATCTTTCTCTTGTGTTTCCCCTTGCTAATCACTGCAGTATGTAGAGGAAACATTCTTTTTTTGATGAACACCTTAGTATTTTTGTACTCTATCCTAATACTATCCATATCCAAAGGGACCATATCTTGACTCCATGGATGCAAGTCAAAGACTTCTTCAATTTCTTCTCTAGTTATTCTCACCATAACTACCCCATTAATTTCTTTGACCATTCTAGAAACTAGGTCATATATTGAGGCGATGTCCTTCAAAAGGTCGACATACATATACACATTAGGAACAATCAACTTCCCCATATCCAACCTCCACAGGTTACTCAGAGGTGATCCAAGGTTCCTATTTCCAAACCAGTGTTGAAACAACTTCCATGCGATGTAAGGTACTTCAACATCCTTTATGAAGCAAGGTTAGTCTATTACTCCTCTCGTAGTAGGGCCATGAAACAAGACCTTTCCCTCCAGTTTCTTGTTTTTCAATGAGGGTAGCAATTCAATTACATCCTAAGGGTTCTTGATTAGGTTGAAGAGGAGGCACCTTGTACTTTGGGAGCCATGGGCTTATGTTTTCCAAGGTTCTAACAAAGGAATTTCAACAATTCAACCTCACAATTGCTGCCTATGACTTAGGGCGAGTGCTAATTCTAAACAATTGATAGGACTATAGCTTTTAAAGACAAAACTAAGTCCAATTCAAAGTAATGAATACAAAACACTAAAATGTAGTCTTAAAAGTAGACTAAAAGCAAGCCCTAATCCAGAAAACTAAAAAAGCATTAAATTACATTTTTTGTACTTACTACTTTCAATCGTGATTAACCCTAATGTCAGTTAGGATAGCTTCAAAAAATTGATTGTAAACTCTTCGTATTTCCTTGGTTAGGTTCTTGCATTCTAAATAAAAAAGAACTAGCCACATTTACAATTTCTAAAGGGACTTGCATAGGTTTATGAGTCATCTCTGCTATTAATGCCTGCTTGTGCGAAGCCAATAGTAGCAAAGGGTGTGCTTTGTAACTTTGAATGTGTGATTTTTATGTATGGATCTGTTGGACATCTTGAACAACTTAGATTGAGTCCATATCTTTTGAATTTACATCACCACTCTAGCTTGAATGAATAGCCAATAGAAATTTTCAGATTGGAACTTCCTCGTGTACTTGTGGGCTCCACCCACCAGTAGCCATAGAGTGCATGTGGAAGCTTCTCGTAGGTCTCATTTCTTTTTAAAAACTTTCCTCTTACCTCTATGGGCTAGCGGGGAATGGTGGCGATCACTTTTCATTGATAAATAAGCACTTAAATCTCAATACTTCGAGCATCGGGATGTAATACAATAGCTAGTCCCACATACACATGTCGCTATTTTTCTAACCTGACCATAATTAAACTACCATCACTTACTATGAGCAAGCTAGTGGGGAGTGGTCTGGATTGAATCCAATGATCTAGTGGTACTTGAACCTACACATGTGACAGAGTCATCCATAAAAGGGGGCCCTAACTAGGTATACGGGGAGTAACCCTTGGAGATTAATGAATTAAACTTAAGTCACTTATAGATGATTATTAAAAGACCTGACATAGGGAAAAAATAAAATGACTGAATAACCTAGGAAAGGGGAGCTAGTAAGGAAAGTATATTGATGGCTCATAATATGGCTTAAATCACTAACGACCAGGAGAACAAGTCAACATCAAATTACAACACTCAAGAGTTAACATGGATAAAAAAAAAACTAGGTTATCAGATAAAACCATGAACCTCATCAATGGAGACATGTGACATGCAACTACCAAGTGCAACAGATCCTAAAATGTCAAAAAATTTATGAGCTTTATCAATGGCTCATGCTTGGGGATGCATACCCCTATTGGGTATGGGTAGAAAAAAATATCTAGTTGAAGCAAACCAAATACAGAGGATCCAAAAGAAAACTAGGAGCTTGCTCGAACAAGGTAAGTAGACACAACAAAAAACAAACACACCAAACCCTATGTACAAAATCTATAGTACTATACAATGTACATGGAAGTATAACCTATTTCAAGAGAAATATGGTTTCAAGAATTGTACTGGTAGTTCTAGAAATTCACCTGCTAGTGACTACAGAAAGTAAGAATCTTCCCCATGAATGTTTGTGATAAAATAAGGTTCAATCCATAAGGGGTCAAACTTGCTTTCCTTTATCCTCCAATCTTGCATTCCACATCAAAACCATACTTCCTATTTCAACTTTCCTTTGAACAACTCTTTTGTCATGCAAATATTTGACTTGGAGCTGCATTTTCTTATTCCTCTTGTGGGATTCTCTTCTCATCTCATCAAATTGAGTCAACTCATCCATTTGATTCTACATCTCATCACAAATGTCAGTATCATATTCTTGGACAAACCTATACATTTTCATCAAGTTATTGTGTGGTATTCGGGATTCTACCCCATATACCAAGTTAAAAGGAGACTGGCCAATAAATTTCTTGACTATGGTTCTGTCCACCCACAATGCTAATCGTAACTTCAAATCCCAAGCTTTCTTATTTTTCTCAAGGACTTGCTTTATGATCCTCATAAGGCTCTTATTGCTAGACCCAACCTATCCATTTCCCTAAGGATGGTATGGGTATGAGTAGGATACATTTATGCCATGCTGGTTACAAAAATCCATGAACTCTTCAAGCCTAAAACACATGGCATTATCAGAGACAATCCTCTCAAGAACACCAAACCTACTCAAAATATTATCCATTAAGAAATCAATAACAACTTTTCTAGTTGCCTTTCGGGTAGGAATAACTTCAACCCATTTTGTGAAATAATCATTGCCACTAGAATCCAAGCATGTCCTCCACTAGACTTCATTTCAATTTCTCCAATAAATTCAATACCCCACTGCCAAAAAGGGGTTGGTGTTGAAATTGGTCTAAGTGGTAAGTTTCCAGAAAACTTAAGCTTACTAGCAAATCTCTGACAAGCATCACATTTCTTCACATATCTATGAGCATCTTTGAATATTGTGGGCCACTAGAAACTAGCCCTCAATATCTTGTTTGCTATAGTATTAGCCATATAGTGACCTCCACACACTCCCTTGTGCATTTCAATTAGCAAGTCTTCTGCTTGGTCACCATCCACACATTGAAGAAGTACACCCTCTCTGCTTTGCCACTAGAGTTTTCCATCAATAATAACATATCTAATTACTTGTAACTTCAGAGTCCTCTCATTGTTTGGCATGCCATCAGGACATTTCATAGTCTGCAAATACTCAACTATCCTCTAGCACTAACCACATGTTTGCATATCACATATGGGAGCAATATTCTCTTGTTCAACCTCATTAATTTGGTTAGCCTCAAAATTGGTTTTAGTCATAAGCTTGGCCAATCCTTGGCCTCTTACCAACTTAGTGATCTGAATATCTATGTTGAACTCATGGATTCTATTAATCCATCTACATTTCTGACCTATAGTTTCTTGTTGAGTAAAAATTTCCTTAACCAATGCACTTGGGACATAAGCAAATACTATTGCACTAGTCAAATAGGTTCTAAACTTTTTAATAGCCTTGAATAAGGCATAAAATTTCTTTTCAGTAGTGTCATACTTGAGCTCAGCTGCTTGCAGAGATTTTCTTAAAAAGGAAACTAGTTGCTCAAAACCCTCATCATTTTTTTGCAACAATACACTTGCTACAGTATGAAAGGAGGAAAATGTGAAAAATTAGAATGGTTTTGAGTAATCTA
Source organism: Sequoia sempervirens (assembly GCA_007258455.2). NCBI lineage: Eukaryota > Viridiplantae > Streptophyta > Pinopsida > Cupressales > Cupressaceae > Sequoia > Sequoia sempervirens. Next base: position 61,656,933 of record VDFB02179234.1, read on the forward strand.
GAGTCTTCAATACAAGTACAGCCTTGATAACATCTTTAATAGCTTGAAAAGCTTTAAGAGGCTCTTCTAACCATGTTACTTTTTCTCCTTAAGCATTTTTTAAAATATGCCTACTTATGTCTACAAAATTGGTTACAAATATTCTCATAAAATTTATCTATCCAAAGAAAGACTGGATCCCTTTGACATTCCTTGGTGGGGTAATCTTATCAATGGCTTCTATTCTTTCAAGATCAGTCCTGATACCATCATTTGAAACAATATGCCCCAACAATTTATCTTCTTTGACCCTGAATGCACATTTCTTAGGATTCAAGGAAATTCCATATTCCAAAGCTTTGATGAAGTTCTTTTCAAGATGTGAGCAATGACCATCCTCCTTGTTGTGGGTAATGAGATCATCTTGGTAGATAGCAAGAAATAGATCCAGAAAATCAGCAAAATCCATGTCCATAGCTCTCTAGAAGGTAACACCAACATTTATTAGGCCAAAAGAAATCCTAAAATAAACATAGGTTCCCCACGATGTGGTGAATGTTATCTTGTATTGTTCTAACTCCTTACCATGATTTGATTATATCCTAAAAATCCATCCATCATGGAAAGCAACTCACAACATGTTACCTTCCATAACATTGCTTCCATATTAGGTAAGGGGTAATTGTCCTTCAAGGATGCAACATTGAGCTTCCTAAAATCCACACATATCCTTAGGTCACCATTCTTCTTTCTAACAGGAACCAAATTAGATACCCATGAGGAATGCCTTATTGATTTGATGATTCCTACATCACTTAATTTCACTAGTTCCTCTTGCATCTTAGGCCTTAGAGTAGGATTGATTGGTCTCTACTTCTACCTAAAGGGCTTAGTGTCAAGCTTCAAGGAATCTCATGTTAGAATAAATCCTCCCTATATGCCTTTAAGTCATCATAAGACCATGCAAACACATGTCTATATTTCCTTAATAGGGCAATCAACATAGTCCTAACATGTGGCTTCATCTTTTTACTAGTATATACCTTTTTAGGGGCATTGTTTGCTCACAAATTTATCTCCACAAGATTTTCTTTATGTGTTGATGTTTGCTTAGCACTTAACCTATCCAAGATATTGAAGGCCCTTTCAAGTGAAACTAATCCCTTGGGGATTATGTTTGTTTTCAACTAGATTACCTCATTTCCAAACAATGTCTCCTTCCTATCAACCTCTACTACATATGAACTGAATTCAATCTCTTGACTTTCATACTAGTCAATGCAATGTAAGAATTTTTGAATGTCACTATCATCCTCAAACACTTGCCAATTACTAACATTGTTAGGAACTATAGGTCATGTTTGTACCTCAATCCTTGAGATACCATCAAAAGTCACATCATCTAATTTGACTGCAATGTTAGCTAATAAATCCAATTTGACATTTTGTCCTCTTTCTATCCATGATCTATTTATGGATCTATGAAAATTGCGTTGAATGCATAAAAATTACAATTTTAAATCCAACTTAATCAAAATTAACACATGAACATGATTAAATAAATGGAAATAACAAAGTGATGAAATTAGAATGAGAGAAAAGAGAGAGAGAACATAAACAAAATTGATAACAAAGTTCATTGTACGAATGAATGTCTTTGGGCCCCTCTCAAATGAGTGGACCGATTTGATTAATTCTCCAGAATAACAATACAAAACTCTGGCATAGTTTCTCCCTAGTTTGCAAGAAATTTTGAAAAAATCTCCTTCAAAGTACGCAGGTTCAATCCCTAGATAGCACAAAATTCAAGAAAAATTTCACCAAGTATTTTTCCTCTCCATCACCACTTAGCCCAACTCCTAAGCTAGCCCCCCTTTTATACAAAAAAAATTACTCAATTTAGTCAACCAAATGATTTTCAAATATTCCCCTATCTCCCATTTTACATAAAAATCCCCCTTATTTACATAAAATCAATAATATATCCCATATAATATTTTTAAAAAATATTATTTTAGCCCTTTCTATCCTTTATTTGGGATTTTACAACTTTGGGAGATTAAGGATTAATTTTTTTTTCTTAAAGTAGGGGGTATTTGTTTAAAATTTTAAGGCAGTTGGTTTCAAAGAGTTGTCAAAATCAACTGGCCTCCTTATAATATAAAACACCATTTGTTGGTGTATCAGTGGGTAACTATTTTGTTAGGCTGGTAGTCATGAGTTCAAACTACCGGTCATTGGTTTTTAAAACAAACCCAAAATTTTCATTAACAAAACTTACTGAGCATAGTATATGGTTAGGCATGCTAAGTGTGGCATAATGGTGAGAGCCTTCAGTTTGATCGCTAGTGGTTGTGGGTTCAAGCTTGATGTAGGTAGTTAAATTTTTTATTAGTAAATACAATGTGGCTTCCAACTAACTGATGGAGGAGGGATGCCGACGAAGCCACGTGTCACACTGGGAGGGTGCCATGTGTCAATGTACCATTGGTCCATTATGCTAACTAGGCAACTGACTGTTTTGATGATTTGACATATGGGTGCCATGTGGGTATGTGTAGAATCATCATGGAAAAAATAGGCCCTTAAGTGGCAAAAAATTCAGAAAAATTAGAGTTAGGAAACTTGACGTAAAAATTTGAATAAGTTATCTATGTTATTTCAAAAATATGTAAGAATAGAATTTGTAGCAAATTGAATGTAGTTTCTAAACTACTAGGTTTATTTAAAAAGAAAAAACCTATTTGGTGAAAATTTGAAATTTCAAAGCGTAGTACTTAAATTTAGGGAAAAAATAAGTAGGTGTTTTTGACCACCCTAGCCACAATAAAATGATAATATTTTTTTATAAGATTTTAGACATAAGTAGAGGAATCATGTCTAGATGTGATTCATTTTTTTTGTAATTTTTCCAAGTAAATAATTAATTATGAATTTTTCATTACAAATTTTAAAAAATATAAAAAATCATATGTCTAACCACCTTAACTTGGTCAAAACTTCATGAAATTCAATTTTTCTCTTTTTAATCCTATAGTATGTGAAGCATGGAATGTGATGCATGTTTTGGATTCAAAAAATGCGACACTGTTTCAAAGCTATAGATGTTTTTCAATCATCCTATCAATCAAGACTTTAGTCATAATTCCAATAGAAAATGAATAATAATAATTTATTAAATTCATAGTAAAGCATAACTTATATTGGTGGAAAGCTAAAAATCTCCTTTAAAAACCCTTTTCATTTCATCAATTTTGGGTAAAAAAAAATTTATCAGCCACATACCCTACAAATACCCATCATATCGCCAATTTTTGGCCCATCATCATCTTGCACATACCCATGTGTTAGAATGTGATTGGTTCATACAAGATAAAATAGATGCCATGTGTTGGAGTCTGAGTGGTCGATGTCAGCATTATGATGTCATGCTAATGTCATCAATATACCTAGTCAATTCTAGTCAATTACGACCTTTGATTGATTGTAACTCAGGAAAACATAGTCTGATTCACACGAAACAAATGTCATCAAAAAGCTCTTGATGAGCTCTTCTTATTGAGACTGGTGTTGACCACTTTTGATGATGTCAAACTTTGACCTTTTTTTTTTTTCTGATTTGAGCCCTGAGTTGACCAAGGTTTGACTGGGCATATCTTGGGCTTCATAGCTTTGTTTGACTCTATTCAAGTTGTGTTGGAGTTACAATTTCAGCCTCTTTCTGATGATGTTGTTTCTAGAGAAAATCAAGAAACTTCAATTTTTGGTGAAGATCCTCCGGATTAGTACTCCCCACCAGAGAGCTTTTGGGCCTCTAAAAATTGGTTGCTCAAAAAGTGAGGCTAAAGTTCCCTCACTTTACCAATCTCGATCCATCTTGCCTTGCTTGGATTCATCCCCTTTAGTCCCACTCTGAGGTACTCAAATTCTCCTCGCAACTCTCGCATGTACTCCAGTGAAAGGTCATCAACTGATGGAATCTGAATGTCTATTTCTTCATCCAGTATCATCAGAGGTTTGTACAACTTTAGATTCTCAAAATTGAGAACTGAATAGATGTGCACATATGGAGGAAGATTAAGGAAAAAGGTGTTGGTTTTGATCTTTTCCAAGATCTCAAAGGGACCATACCAAATTGGCTTGAGCTTCCTTCCTTTTCCTTGCATTCTTTCCTTGTTGATATGTAACCAAACTCTATCTCCAACCTGGAAATGGTGATCACTGTCATGCTTATCATGTTGAGCCTTGTATTTGGACTGACTCTTCTCCAATTGTGCTTCCATTGCCGAATGAATTTATTGGACCTTCTAGATGAACTTCAAAGCCTTCTTTGAATCATGGCATCCATCTTCAACATCGTCCTTCCCAAAAGAAAAATGCATCAATGTTTTGGGCACATAACTGAAGCAAGTCTCAAAAGGAGACCTCTTTGTAGAATAGTTTTTCGCATGGTTTTAAGCATGCTACACATAATGAAGAATCTCCTCCCACAACTTGGGATGTTTGTTGCAGTAACCTCTAAGTAGATGCACAACTGTCCATTTCACTACCTTTGTCTATCTGTCAGTCTACGGATGGAAGGTTGTACTTTTCTTCAATCTGGTGTCCATGAGTCCCCACAAAGCTGACCAAAATTCCCCTAGGAATCGAGAATCTCGATCCGATACAATAGAGTTAGGTAACCCAAAATGAACCCATACAAATTGAAAGTAAATATGAGTTGCCAGTTTAGTAGTGACCTATTTTTTACAAGGCATTAAGATACACATTTTGTTGAACCAATCAACTACTACAAACAAATAATCATGTCCCTTCCTAGACATAGGTAACCCTCAAAAAAATCCATTGAAACACTTTCCCATGGATGGGATGGTATAGGTAGAGGTTTCTACAACCCAATTTCCTATTACTAGGTTTACTTATTGCACACAATACACAACCTCTAATATAATTAGTTATAGTTTCTTGCATACGAGGCCAATAACAATATTTCTACACTTGAGTAATTGTTTTTATTACCCCAAAATTTATTGCAATTAATGAGGTATGATATTCTCTGATTACCTATGCTTGCTCATCTTTTAGAATGCATAACTTTCCCAAGTGATACAACAGTTTATCCTACACATAGTAATCTTTCTCTTCTAGATGTTTCCCTACAATTAAAGCTAAATAGATTTCCTTAAAGTCTTCATCATTAGTATACTGTTCCTAAAAAATTTCATGCACCATGGAACTACCTTTAAGGATAATCAAACAATTCATAATAGGAGGCCTAGACAACATATCTGCTACTTTGTTATGGGCATCTTTCTTGTACTTAATTACTAAATGAAACTGTTGTAGAAAACCCATCCACCTAAAGTGCCTAATTTGTTGCAGTTTGGATTGTGAATGCAAATACTAAAGTGGATGGTGATCAGTGTGGATTACAGTTTATTTTCCCATTAAGTAGTGTTTCCATTTTTTAACACTTTGAACTAATACAAAATGTTCTTTATCATAAGTAGGATAGTTATTTACTACATCTAAAAAGGTTTCAAAGTGATAGTAGATTGGTTTAACTCCTTGCATTAGCACTGCTCCCATGGAAAATCCACTTGCATATGTCTCGATCTCAAACAATTGATGTAAATCTGGTAAATCCAAAACTGGTGTTATGATCAACTTTTCCTTGAAAGTTTTGAAGGCCTTCTACTGTGGACCTCCCCACTAAAAATTTGTCTTCATACTAGTTAATGTGTGTAATGATGATGAAATGTAAGAGAAGTTTGCAATGAAATTTATCTAGTACTGGAATGCACCGAGGGAACTTTTGACTTCAGTGACTATACTTGGCTTAGGCCATTTTATAATAGCTTCAACCTTTGTAGGGTGTACTTTCAATTAACCACCACCTACGACACCACTTAAGTACACTAGAGATTTCTTTGTGAATTCACATTTAGACATCTTTACATAAAGTTTTTCTTCTCTCAGTACATCCAAAACTTTCTTTACATGAATTACATGATCTTCCAAAGTTTTATTGAATACAACAATATCATCTAGATAGACAATGAAAAAATCATCAATAAAAGTACAAAAGAAATCATTCATGACTCTCATAAATGTAGTTGGTGCATTGCAAAGCCCGAAGGGCATGACCAACCACTCAAAGAATCCTTGTTTTGTCTTAAATGTAGTTTACCAAATTTCATCTCATGCAATTCTAATCTGACGATATCTGCTACACAAGTCTAACTTAGTGAAATAAAATGCATGTTTTAACTGATCAAGTAAATCATCAATTTGGGGAAGAGGATACCTATTATTTACCATTATCTTGTTCGGGGCTCGATAGTTGATGAAAATTCTCCAAGATCCATCTTTCTTTGGAACCAACATAATTGGAGAACCACAAGGAGATGTACTAGGATGGATGACTCATTTTTCCACCAACTCTTGAACTTACTTTTTGATTTCCTCATTCCACAAAATTGATAAATGGTACATGTCGATATTTGGAAGAGGCACATCCTGCTGCAATTGGATTTCATGTTGTATATCTCTCTTAGGTGGCAACCCCTTTGGCTCCTGAATAAGTCATCATAAGAAAAAACTATTTTGACTATCTTAGTTTTATAATTAGGATCAAACCCTTTAAAAGCTTCAACGTTTTCATCATCTTTTGGTTTTACAAGCATTAACACAAAGTTCATACTAGAATTGACCAACCTTTTCATTTGACCAACATTAACTAGTGCAAGATTATTCTTGACTCTATGTGCACGTACAATGTATTTTATCCCATCCTTAAATAGATGATACTTATTCTCCTCCCTATAAAAGGTTTCTTTTCTATCATACATATAAGGACTCCCTAACACAAGCCCACAAATATCCAAAGGAACAACATCTACTTCTACCTCATCAAAAAAGTTTGCAATGATAGCAAATTTCAATTTACACTGTTTTGTTACCTATAGTTGAGCATCATTTCAAATCCATCCAAGTAGATATGGCTTTGGATGAGGTGTTGTAGCTAGATTAAGTTTCTTTACCACCTCTTTAGATATTAATTTTACTTGAGAACCCATATCAAATAGTGTATCAATCTTAGTGTGCTTAGTTACAACTCAAATATGAAACAATTCATTTAGTTGTTTATCAAATTTAGGAGGAGTAGATACTTTACTTGTACTTACATTTTCATTAGAAATATTTGCATCAGAAGAGAGAGTTATACCTTTCCCTTTACCTTGGACCCCAACAACAACAATCTGAGTTTCATCTCCAGAGTCAGATCCAAGATCTTGTTGAATCACTACAACAGTCTTTTGCTTTCCTTTATTACCCCCATATCTTTCTGGCCTTAATTTGGAGTGCAACTTCCAAAATTTTGAATCACCATGCCTGTCTTTCTTGCAATGGGAGAATGTGGGATTATCACTCTCCTTCTTAACTGTAGTCGTCTTCTTCCCTTTTCCTTTATCTTTGTATTTTTTTTACCCTTAGAATTCCCCTCAGACTTAGATGGTTTCTTTGAGAGATTATCACTGAAAGTGTTCTTACCCCTTGACTCTAAATGAGTAGGTTGGACTGGTACTTCATCCAAATTATTAGGACTCAACATTAGAATAGTATGTCTTAGGTAAGAATGTAAACCACCTATATACTTGATTAATGTATCCTAAGTATACAATGGAACATTTAAAGGAATTGCTCATTTTCTAAAATCATGTGTATAATCTTGGACATACTGACCCTTACCTTGCCTAAAGTTTTTCCAATTCATGGTTAATTGTTGCATATAACCTAAAGGATAAAACTATTTTTTAAGGGTAGCAACAAATTCCATCCAAGTCACATTAACCTTACCATGGTGAGCAATTTCCTCCCAAGTTATACTCTCCCACCAGGTGAGAGTTGTACCTCCCAATTAGAGAGTGGCTATCTGGATCATAGAAGAATATTCTATTAGGCCTTGAATCCTACAATACACTTCTACTTGTTGGATCCAATCATCTAAATTTTTAGAATTTAACTCACCAGCACTTAGGCAATTCAAATTTTACATCTAGTTTAATAATAGGCTTAGACTTTCTTTCGAAAGGATTAACAGTAGTAGAAGAGGAAGAAGAAGGGGAAGATGGAGGAGATGGAGCTTCTATATCATTTCCTCCTTTTTCCTTTTGACCTTCCTTCTTTTCTCACTTTAAAGAAACTCCCTTTTCGTGCTTCTTCTTTTCCACATAAAGCTCTTCCATCACAGCCTTCATGTCAAGAAAGGCCCATTGAAAATACTTATCATCAAACTTTTTCTCAGTTCTTTTTCCAGCTTCAATTTCATCCATTGTTGGAAAGTTCCTTGTTTTCCCAATCTCAGGATTGTATTCTTCAAGTTCACCTTCACCTCAATGTTTTTTGGATTGTGTTAGCATTCAATTCTACAATACTAGTCAAAACACAAAGATCTAATACCAAATTTGATTTGCTTTATGGATATATGACAATTGCATTGAATGCATAACAATTACAATATTAAATCCAACTTAATTGAACTTAACACATGAAAATGATTAAATAAATGGAAATAAAAAAGTGATAAAATTCAGAATGAGAGAAAAGAGAGAGAGAACACAAACAAAATTGATAGTGGATTTCATCATATGAATGACTACGTCTCCAGGCCCCTCTCAAATGAGTGGACCAGTCTGATTAATTCTCCAGAATAGCAATACAAAAATTTGGCATATTTTCTTCCTGGTTTGCAAGAAATTTTGAAAAAATATCTTTTAAAGTGCACAGATTTAGTCCTTGGATACCACAGAATTTGAACAAAATTTCACCAAGTATTTTTCCTCTCCATCACCACTTAGCCCAACTCCTAAGTTACCCCCCCTTTTTATACAAAAAATTTACTCAATTTGGTCTTCAACCAAATGATTTTCAAATATTCCCCTATCTCCCATTTTTACATAAAAATTCCCCTTATTTACATAAAATCAATAATTATCCCATATAATCTTTTTTAAAAATATTATTTTAGCCCTTTCTATCCTTTATTAAGGCTTTTACAACTTTGGTAGATTAAGGATTAATTTTTTTTTTCTTAAAGTATGGGGTATTTGTTTAAATTTTAAAGGTATTTGGTTTCAAAGAGTTGTCAAAACTAACTGGAAAAGGAGGGATGCCAATAGAGCCATGTGTCGCACTAGGAGGGTGCCATGTGTCAATGTACCATTGGTCCATTCCGCTGACTGGGCATGTTGACTATTCCGTTGATTTGACATAAGGGTGTCATGAGTTAGAATGCGATTAGTTTGTAAAAGTTGATGCAGATGCCATGTGTCAGAGTCTAAGTGGTCCATGTTAGCATGATGATATCATGTTTTTTCATCACTATACCTATCAATTCTAGTCAATTGTGACCTTTGACTACTCATAACTCAGGAAAATGGAGTTTGATTCGCACAAACCAATTTCATTAGAAAGTTCTCGATGAGATCTTTGCAATGAGACTGGTGTTGACCACTTTTGACAATTTCAAATTTTGACCCTTTTTCTCTGACTTGAGCCCTAAGTTGGTCAAGGTTTGACTGAACATATCTTGGGCTCCATAGCTCTATTTGACTCTTGTCGAGTTGCGTTGGAGTCAAAATTTTGGCCTCTTTCTAATGATGTCATTTCTGGAGAAATTTGAGACACTTCAATTTTTGGTGAAGATCCTCCAGATCAATCCATTCTATTCCAAAGGCATCAAATGTCTCAATAGTGTCCCAAACTTCATTTCTATAGTATCTCAACCTCTCTTATCCTTAGTAACAAACTTGGACCTAACTTTGGAGACTACTAACTCTAAATCACCAAATACCTTTAACAACTTTATTCCATGTTTGGAGGCTAGTTTTAAGCCAAGAAGTAAAGCCTCATACTCAGCTACATTATTGGTACATGCAAACTATAGTAAAAAGGAATATTTGAAGGTCTTACCTTGGGGCAATATAAGAATGACCCCAACACCTAAGCCTTGCTTTGAATAGGCTCCATCAAAATACAAAGTGCATAAAGCATCCTCAAGTGTAGCTTGCAAGACTTTTCTAACAATTGGTGCAAGGTTAGCTTCCTCCCCTTCTTGCTTCATTTCTTCCACATGAAAATTATTTATACCAGTATCTACAAAATTAATGATTGGAGGATCTTCAGGTTCTCCTAGATGTTCAATTATATGCCGAACTCTTGATTGTCTAACAATCTTGACATCTTTCTAGTCAATTGAAAAGGTAGCAAAGGAGATATCACATTGCATGCTTCCTCCCATAGAAGCACACCACTACCTTGAAAACAATATTCCATAGGTTGGTGGAATGTCCACTACTATGATACTCATGACCAATCCCTTTTCAAGGAAAGCAATCAATCGATATAGGACTTTATGAATTACCCCTATGATAGGGATATCCCTAGAATCCATGGCATAACACCTTCCATAAGTGTTTTCCAGCTTCAAGCCCATTTCCTCCATTATTTTGAATAGCATAACATTATTCAAAGCACCAGATCTATCATGCAATTTCTAAGCACTTTCCCATCAATGATCAAGCTCAAAAATAAAGGATTAACCAGGCCAGGGTTTGCAGTGATGGTAGTTCCTAGATAAATCTAAGGACTTTCATTAATTACTACTTCTACCTCAGCCTCCTTGACTTGAATCTTACTAGTTTCAGGTGTATCAGTCTCAACTTTATGTTTTTTGTTACCAACAATGCTATTGATAAGAGCAATTGTCTTATCTTTATGCTCGTTGATCCTCATGATTTTTAGAAAAGGAACCATGACCCAAACTTGGGACAAGAATTGAAACATATCAATAAGGGAATAACTAGGTATTTCAAGAAGTATTATCTCTTGATGGATCATCTTATCAATTTGCTTAACAACTTCTTCAATTTTAGGCTTCAAGTCTTTAGCCTTTGGATCTTGTTGTACAACTTCTATAAAAACTTTAGCCTTACCAATTTTCTTAGCCCAAATTCTTATTTCTTTGGTCTCTTTAGGCTTGGTTTCTTCCTTCTTCTTTTCCACCTTGGATCCCTTGATGTATGCATTGTTTTCCTCAATGAATATGCCAGCCAAATGACCTGGGTTTCCACTCACCACCCTATTCCTCAGGTGGATATCACTTCTCTCTTAAGCTCTAGCTACCAATGCAACTGTATATTTCTTTATTTCCTTATTTGAAGGTCTCCTTAGAGAGATGTTGAATACCTCAAGATTATAGGTTATGTATTCATCTTCTCTCTCTTCATTAGAAAACACTTGCTAATGGTGTAGAACTACTCCTTGTCTTTGCATATCCACATCATTTGTGTTAGCATCATCACTAGAAGAATAATCACTATATTCCATGTCTAATCTAGTCATGAATACATTAGTAATGTAATCTAGATTATGAGGAGAGCTAGAATCTCTCTGATCCTCTTGAGTTTCTTCCAGGGACCTTGCAACTATGCATTGCTGTGAGTAAGGAATTTCACAAAATTCACACCATGGTAAATCTTCTACAACATTTGTAGTATTTTTATGTAAAGGTTTGGGGGTTGCTTGAAAATTATTTTGATTATTTTCAATAGGCTTTCCATTATGCTAGTTGGTATGGTATGGATAATCCTAAAGCCTTGGAGGCCTCTCATTCCTTTGGAATTGAGGTTTGTCATTTTTGGCTTGCCTCTGCAACAGAATTAGTAATTGGTCCAGCTTTTCCTCTGGAGCAATAGCTTAAGTTACCTTCTCACCCCGATTCTTTGAATTCTTAGATAGCTTAGGGTCATCTCTTCTACCAGCTTTTCCAGATGCCCTTCTAATATTTTCAATGTTTACTAACATTTTGTAGGCCTCCCTTAAGGATTGTGGATTTTTGTCTCTGAGTAAATAGCACATTTTAGAATCATACACATTACAATAGACTGCCAAACATGCTCTTTCATTAGACCTCAAACATTCAGGGAATTTGTACATTGCTTTATGGAATCTCACATTAAATTTTGTATTGATTTCATTATTGTCCCTTTGTAATGTTATTGAAGTCATTTAGTCTAAATTGTGGATCAGTTTGATCCCCATATTTCTCTTTAAAGACTCAAAAGAATGCATCCTTGGAGTCAATGCTTGTGCCCGACAAGCTCCTACACCAATCTCTTGCATCTTCTGTTAGAGACTGCATAAAATAATTCATAGCCACATCTTCATCCCATAATTCAAAGTATTCAACAAAGCTCTGAAAATCCTTAAGATGATCCTTACCACTAAGAGCACTATTACTAGTAAATTTGGGCACATGTTTCCTAGCATTTTCTGGTACTGGGTTTGGATATCTAGTAATATTTTCAAAACATAATTTCCTATACCTATCGGTATGTAACAACCTTCTACCCATGGGTCCTTCTTCATCATCCTAGTTGCCATTATCTCTCCTTATTTTAGTATTATGTCCAGACCTTCTGTTTTGAGAATCATGCTGGTCATTAAAATGGATAGTTCTATTCTTATCCTTAGGCTATGAAGAAGAGCTAGAAGGATTACCAGTATGTGAACTTTTGTCACTAGTATGAGGGTTTGAGGAGGATTAATGGCCTTAAGGGCTTCAAGTTTTAGGGATAGGATCTTTCAATGTGGATTCTAAGAAACTAAGCTTATTTTTAACTTCCTTGTTTACTGATATTAATTCCATCCCTTTTGTCTTCCTATCCAACTCTTCATTCTCCTTCATTAATTTATCAAAAAATGAAATAGAAGCATCTTGAGGTGCATCTTTCTTCAAAGCACATCCCTCATTAATATTTACCTCTTCATTGGATTTTCTCTCATTCATAGGATGCTTCCCTTTATCAACATTATTAAATTCATGTTTAGTATTTTTGAGAGGGGGAGGAGGTGGGTTGGCAATTTTTTTAGTAGCATTGATTCGTGGGCTTTCCATAGTCTTATCAGCTAAAGGATCCACAAGTATTTTTCCTACAATTTCTTGCACTACTAGACCATCCTCTTGGTCAGCTTGGGATACAAGTTTGTCCAATGCTTCCATCTCCTCCTCTTTTATTCTTAACATGTCCCTTCTCATCATAGCTTCTCTAATACTCTTCTCCTTCTCTTCTTCCCTCTTCTTCCTATTTTCATCACACTTAGAGATTCTTTGATTAAGAAAGTACACATCATTCAAAACCTCTTCCTCATCTAGAAAAGTAGATTCTCTATCAAAGGAAACTACATTCTTAGCTTGAAAAGGATGTGGATCATGGGAATAGGCATCAACAGTCAACAAATGATTTTGGATAGGGGTGTATGTATGGGGATTTGGGGTAATGTATCCTTCAGCTCTAACATGCCTAGCACTAACATTATCCCTCTATATTCGTCCAATAAATTTCTCTCACATTCTGAAGTAGAAATAGAACACATTTCATGTTCAAGGGTAGGATGAGGTGTAGACTTACATTTTTCTATGTCCTTTGACTTTATCCATTTTCCTTTATTCTTAGGCAATTCACCTCCAACTTCTAGTCTGGATGCTTCTTCGTATGGGCTCATGTTCCTCTCATTTGAGCTTGGATCCTTTTCACCTTCATCACCTTTCTTGGTTTCCTTATACTTTTCTTCTTCACTTCTTGAATATCCTTAAACACTAGGTCACACTGGTGCAAAGATGTTAGAGTCACCACCCAAGTTCCTTGGGACAAATTGGTAGCAATTTTGCTATGTTCTTTGCAAATATCAACAGATCTTTAGAAATTGAGACAAACTCTGACATACACGACACATTCTTATATGAGCTTTGAATGCAATATTTAAAAACAAATGGGAAAGAAATTTAAAGGGATTATTTGGAAAAGCTTGGAACTAGACTTAGTAGATGCTTTAAATTGATCGACTCTATAAGTAATTATCACCATATAATGTGGTAATCAATGATAAGGCATTTTGGAGAATAAATAATTGTAATCTTTATGTCCCTAATAGAGTCTCCATTCTATTGGTTCTTTTTACAATGAACCAATCAGGTCTCAATAGGTTTCTATGATTTTTATAGGCTCAATTATTGAATATCTACTAGACAAGTGGCCAACTAACGAGATATTGCACTAATGGCTTTATCTCCTACACTTGGGGCTCTGCAAAACCTAGGAGGGTAATCCAACAGTGAGAATTATACTAGTACTTCAAAGAATTTACATGCACACTGCATATTTAAGAAGATATATTCTCACCCATAGCTAACAAGCCTTAATTCACCAACAAGTTAGCAATTCCCCAAATGAATTATGCCATTTAAGCCGAGAATACAAAATAACACAAAATACAAAAAATTCAAGATAGATCAATGATTATTTAAAAGATTATTCTCAAGTCAGGTAACTAGAACCATGAGAAAGACTTAAACAAATTAAGATTAGTTCCATTATCTTTGGGCTAGGAGTCTAAGAAATTTGAAACATAAGGACATTTAATTGTGAACATCCACAATTTGAGTGAGAATACTTTACAATTCACAAATCTATAACTAAAATCCATAGACTACTTATTAGATCAAATGACCCTGCATATGAATTCATGATTTGATTTAAGTGTTTTAACTGATTCTATGAATGGGAGCCATAACCAAAGCATATACCAGAGGATAAACAATGCAAATTAATGAAATTATTTGTGATCTAAATTTTCATTAATAATTCAAATACAAAACTAAAATGGAGAGACTACAGACTCGAAAAATCTCAATTCTCCTTCAAAAATTTTTAGAAACCATACATTAAACAAAATTTTCAACCTAGACTTAAAGCATTTAGATAAAGACTTAGTATGCTCACTTTGTATTCTCAATTTTCACAATTCAACTCCAGGATTCAACAAAAGATCTATACAAATGACCCTAAATTCCATTTTATAGAATAAGGGAGAAAAACAAGCTTAAGGCCAAGTTTACACATGTCTCATTCTAATTGGATTGTTGTTAGACACATTCCCTAATTCAGTTATATTTACATTCATCAGAATGGAGGGAATTCATACGAGAAAAAGATAATTTACATTTTATTATAAGCAGCTTTGTCCTTCAAAAAACACATGTGAAAAAGGATAATTGTCCTCATCATAGCACATATAATTAATTGATAAGGATGACAAAATGATGTGGACCAAAAGTGAACTAGCATCTAAGTTAGCATTCCACATCATCAACAACTGACATTTCCTGTACAACATATGTTTTATAAATTGTAACATCTAAGGCCAGACCTGTACAATACTTGACCCAATATATGTTTCACATTCATATTCACAAACCAAACCTACCAACATAAGTTCTTCCCCATTCTTCATATTCCTCTTCAGACAACCAGTTGAATCGAATAAATTTATCCAGGGTCTTCTTGTATGGGGAGTACTTGGTCACCATAGCATTGGATTCTTTATCAAAATCCTCTAGAAAACTAATAAGAAATGTCAACCTCTACAAAGTTTCATTAAAGACACCAATATCAACCTTGTTGCAGATTTCATTCACATGAGCATCAATTATCTCATTCATTTCCCTTTTCCAAACTTGCAATGGTTTTAATTCATCATTAAAAATTTGAATGTCGAGCAATGGTGATAAATCGGTTAGGTCAGATTTATTTACAAACTTTGTTATTTTCTTCTCTAGTGGGCCTATGTACCCTTGAAACTTTTTCTCACTCAACTCACATACAAATTCATAAACTGGATGCACCTAAGGGTATGTGTCTTCATATTGGCCAGCTCTAACTAATATTAATTTTAGTCTCTTAGCTCTTGAGACCCACTTGTTCAATATTGGCATGGCAAGCTCTTTATCCTTTTGGGACAATTCCATTTCTCACATCATCAAGGCATAGTTTCCATGCACACTATTAAGCCTTACTTGGATTTTCTCATTCAAATGCTTCAAGACAATTTGGAAAAATTTTGATATATTTTAATACATTATGTCTTGATCCTTCTCCATTAACTTATATGTTTCTACTTCTAGAAGTAACTGCTCTTTATAAGATGAGCTAGGACTTGGCCTATTCGGCTCTTCAACTGTGAGTGATTCCTATCCAAAATTATATGGTACCATTGCTAAAGACTGATCATGAGGTGATTGTGGGGAAGATATAATTGGATATGTTGAAGGTGGGTGACTAGAACTAACAACCCTATTCTCTTTGCACTTCGCTTCCTTGTTTATAAAATTCCAATTATGTTCCCAATATAGCCACCATTTGTTGGTTGTTATCATACTCATTGAGGAGTTCTACATACTTTGTTCTGAGGTTATTCCTCTCTAGGCTAAGACTTTCCATAGCTTCTCTACTGAACCTAGCAATATTGATGGCCATCTACAACTTCTAGAGTTGGGTATCAACAACTCACTTCACAAGATATTTTCCACTAAAATCTAATGGATTTAATAGAGCTAGTTTCTTAGATCCTATAGATAGTGACCATATTACCAATGCATCCCAATCCTTGCTGAATGTTGAACCTTGTAGTGTAATTTCTAGTTCTTCCTCTATTTTCAGCAAAGGCCTTTCAACCCTCCTAATAGCATCAGAGATACTCCACTATTGCAACAAAATAATACCACACTTCTTTCCAAGTTCTTTGCCCTTTTGGACATCAAGCTTCTAGAATTCACCTTTCATAATACTTCTTACATTTACCTCAATAGCACTTTCAAGAAAGTCAGGGTGTAAACTCCACTCAGTAGCTACCTTCTCTACATAATCTACAACTTTGGATCTCCAATAGAAATCCTGGAATGCAAATGTTTCAATGTAGGAGTCATCCTCCATAAACTCCTTGTAGGATTATATTCTCAAATCATATGTTGTGTTTAACCCACTGATATTAATCCCAATCATAGGCCACTATGTCCTGAACTTGAGGCAATGTCCCCTTGATGAGGATGCATCCCTATCTACATTTCTTCAAGAGTGTTGTAAATATCATCCTCATTAGTATCAGAATAATCAACCACTCCCCTTGCCTCAGTTTTTTTCTTCTTTAGAGGTGACTAATTAGGAGCAAGACTTGCAGGGGGTAAATCAAGATCCATTACAGGCATAGGAACTTGTGAAGGAAGTGGTCACGCTACACTCTTAGGAGGTTCTACTTTTTTCCCTTCAAAAGTGATAGGGGTTATCAAGCTTCTTTCTTCTTCTGCTATTTTCTTCCTCGTAGAGTAAATTCTCAACTGCTTAGGTGGTTGCTATGTATGTCTTTCTTCCAATGTCACTTCAACACTTTCTTCAACCACCATTGCTTTCCCTTTTTCTAGGACTTCCCACTGCTCCTTCAAAATACCAACAACATTATCAAAGTTATCCATAACATGCATAACTTTATTGAATTCACTAGGTATGTTTGGAAGAGGATCAGATTCGGGATTTCCCCTGAATTTTGCTTCCACCATCTTCCTATAAGCAATATATTTTTCTTTCCTTTCATCTTGTTCTTCAAAATTGAAAATATTTCTAATAACATCCTCAGGGTAATAAAAAACATTCACAAAGTTTCCCCTTTTCTTGTCTACATTGAATTTATTAATGAAACCTTTAAGTTTATGATTCCTTGGGCTCATAGTCATCAACTCATAAGGAGCCAATAGATGCACTAACCGATTCCATGCCCCTTTTATCAGAACATAATCTACAAACATTGTCCACTCTAGAAAGAATGACCCCTTACTTGCAGATTCGGGTAAATGGGCTGCCTGCATAGCTCCTAATTGTCTGATAACTTCAAGAAATCCTATTCTTAGAGGAACCTCTCTTGGCAAGATATAGGGATCTAAACCACTACCATATACTCTAAAAATTGTCTTGTTAGGATATAGAATCAAATCACCCCAGTTATGGATCAAATTAAAATATGGCCTTGTGTCCTTGGGTCTTAAATACTCATGAATTTCCTTAGGAATCCTAGGTGGTTCACATATCATAGACCTCCTTATTATGGATGCAAAATAATTTCTAAATATTACAAAATTATACTTCTTGTCATCTCTATCCAAAATTTGAGTCCAACATTGGATAGGAAATTCAACCTCTTCCCTTTTCCTTTCCAAAGTGATCTCTTTCTCAAAAACTGTGTGTCCTCTATGCAGAAACATATGCATTAACACTGAGTACCACCAAAACTTTACCCACTATTTACGTTCATTCAACTCAATAAGGCCTTTATGTATATGTTCTGCCAAATAAGTACCATAGTCATAGACAATGTTATATGGTGGGTGCTGCAAATGTGTGGCCAAATAGCCATACTCCCTCTATGAGGTGTCAGGTGGATTGGAGCAAATGATTTGGTACATAGAGTACACAATATTCCTAAAATAGCTAGCAAAATAATTCTTTGGGAAAGGTTCAAGTTCTTTGTCACCAATTTTAATCTTTCTCTTGTGTTTCCCACTGCCAATCACTGCAGTATGTAGAGGTAACATTCTTGTTTTGATGAACAACTTAGTATTGTTGTACTCTTTCCTAATAGTATCCATATCCAAAGGGACCATATCTTGATTCCATGGATGCAAGTCAAAGACTTCTTTAATTTCTTCTCTGGTTATTCTCACCATAAATACCCCATTAATTGCTCTAACCATTCTAGAAATTGGTTCACATCGTGAGTTGATGTCCTTCAAAAGGTCTACATCCATATACACATTAGGAATAATCAACTTCACCATATCCAACCTCCACAGGTTATTAAGAGGTGCTCTGAGGTTCCTATTTCCAAACTAGTGCTGAAACAACTACCATTCGGTGTAGGGTACTTTAACATCCATTATGAAGCAAGCTCATCTATTACTCCTCTCATGGTAGGGCCATGAAACAAGACCTTTCCCTCTAGTTTCTTGTTTTTCAATGAGGATAGCAAGTCAATTACATCTTGAGAAATGGTTTTGGACTGGGTTGAAGAGGAGGTGCCTTGTACTTTGGGAACCATGGGCTTACATTTACCAAGGTTCTCACAGAGGAATTTCAAGAATTAAACCTCACAATTGTAGTCTATGACCTAGGGTGAGTGCTAATTCTAAACAATTTACAGGACTATAGCTTTTAAAGACAACTAATTCCAATTCAAAGTAATGAAAGCAAAATGTTGAAATGCACTCCTAAAACCATACTGAAATCAAGCCCTAATCCAGAAAATTGAAAGAGCATAAAATTATGTTTGTTGTACTTACTACTTTCAATCGTGATTAACCCTAGTTCCAGTCAGGATAGCTTCTGAAAATTACTTCTCAACTTTTTGTATTTCCTTGGACACGTTGTTGCATTCCAAATAAACAAGAACTGGTCGTATATATAATTTCTGAATGGAATTGCATATACAAAGCATGCCAGTTACTATTGTTGGCTTCACGTGAGTGGGGATTAATGGTGGAGGTGAATTGTAGGCCTATGCAATTCCTTTTAGAAATTGTATATTTGGAAAGTTCTTGTTTATTTGGAATGTGAGGATGTGTCCAAGGAAATATGAAGAGTTGAGAAGTGATTTGCAGAAGCTATCACGACTTGCATTAGGATTAATCATGATTGAAAGTAGTAATTACAACAAATGTAATTTTATGCTTTTTCAGTTTTCTGGATTAGGGCTTACTTTTAGTTTGCTTTTAAGAGTGCATTTCAGTGTTTTGCTTTCATTTCTTTGAATTGGACTTAGTTTTTTCTTTAAAAACTATAGTCATGTAATTTTTTTAGAATTAGCACTTGCCCTAGGTCATAGGCTACAATTGTGAGGTTGAATTGTTGAAATTCCTCCATTAGAACTCCCAAAGTACAAGGTGTCACCTCTTTAATCTAGTCCAAAAATCTTTCTCATAATGTAATTGACTTGCTACCCTCGTCGACAAACAAGAAACTGGAGGGAAAGGTCTTCTTTAATGGCCCTACTGTGAGAGGAGTAATAGACAAAGATTGCTTCATAAAGGATGTTGAAGTACCCTACACTGGATGGAAGCTGTTCTGACACTCGTTTGGAAATAGGAACCTTGGAGTGCCTCTCAGTAACCCGTGGAGGTTGGATATGGGGAAGTTGATTATTCCTAATGTGTATATGGATGTAAACCTTTTGAAGGACATCGTCTCAAGATATGACCTAGTTTCTAGAATGGTCAGAGCAATTAATGGGGTAGTTATGGTGAGAA
>VDFB02179234.1:61677202-61695440 GCA_007258455.2 Sequoia sempervirens
GAGTTGTCTTTGTTGTTGTAATATTGGAATGCCATCGACTGCACTGCATAAACAAATGGCTCCCAATTCCTTTCTGTCAGAAGATTCCATTCCTCATCACTCATTCCTGTTGGTTTCTTGGCTATTCCTTCCAACAGCCTCCATAAATCCTTCTGATAGAGATAATCCTCCATTTGCATCTTCCATAACTAATAGTTCTACCCATTGCATTTATCTACCTTTACTTTACCCTCATCAGCCATTACTCCCACTTAATTGTGAGACTCCCACTCAACCAGGAGACTTTCCTATAGATGATAATCGAACACAACCTACTCAAATACCACTTGTTAGGAATTGTATGTAGAAAATATCAATTACATGCAAATAAAGATTAAACAGATGAATGGAAAACACAAAAATAATAATAGAAAGAGATAATATTTACCATGGTTCACCCAAACTTGGGCTACGTCCACCAATAGAGAGTCCAATATTATTATCCAGTAAATCAAACCAATTACAACCAGTAATCCTTGTAACTCAATACCACTACAAATACTACAATACAATGTCAAAAAAACTCAAACCCTTATCCTTTTATCAAGACTTATGTCAGTTACAAAATTAGGGTTTTTTATGTCGGCCAATAGAAAAAATAGCACCCAACACCTTTATAAAATAATTAAAAAACATGAGAGGTTTTGGGGGCACTGCCCCTTGATCTTGCCCTATATCACAATAGGGAGTGCGACAAGGGTGTTGCCCCTAGACCCCGCAAGGGGTGCTACCCCCAAGCCCTTGCAAGGGGCACTACCCCTTGACCCTGGTAAATAATTGGGGGAGAACTACATTGATAAAAGTGGGGAAAATTTAACCTCCAAGTCTGATTGGGCTCCATATACCAACATGTATGACACCTCCTGATGGATAGGATGAAGGTCTCGCTTGGTTTATTTATAGGCCTTTTCTCTGGTCCTGCCATTAGTTTGGCTGTGCAGGAGTAGTTATCAAGGAATGATATGGGATTCACTGATGAAACTGATCACATTCCCACATCTCCTGTTTCTCCAATGCCATCATTGGTGGATGAGCATGAGGCTATTCAAATCCCTACAAAATAAGTTTCTACCCTTGCTAAAGGACTGAGTGACCTAGAAAAATATTTGGAAAGAAATCTAAAGATGGCTAGAGTTGCTCGGGTTGTTAGTGAATTAAAACATATGATGTGTAATGATTGAACAGGTGTAGAGATTCTAAGTAGTTTCCTCAGTCTTTCCAAAGCATGCACTCCTTCAAGCAACCTTAGCTTTGTGCAACGAGTCACCTTCGAAAAGCATGAGGGACAGTTAGGGGTATCAATGCCTCCCACTTCCATTTACATGGCTGATGTGGTCCCTTCTATCAATATCCCTTCTGTCTTTGAGCAAACTGAAACTATCAAAGTGAATTAGGTCCCTTTGGGATTTAGATTTATCCCTTCTATCACTTCTAGTGGTGGAGGTTTTGGCAGACTGAGTGGTGGAGTCTTTGGTAGTGATGGTGGATTTGATAACATAAGTGGTGCTGGTAGAGGAAGCTCTAGTGGAGGTCATGGTAGTGGTTCTGTTGGAGGCCCTACTAGTGGATATGGCTCTAGTGGTGGCTCTAGTGAAAGTCACACCAGTGGCAGTTCTAGAGGTGGACTTGGTGGTGGCTTTGGAGGAGGTTCCTCTAACCCTCTATCTTCTAATGACCCTATTTTGAACACTTTGCTTTAGAATATGGGTAATATGTAGAGCTAGCTAGCAAGTCTTTCCCAAGCCTTAGCCCAGCCTATCTTCCAGCTTTTCTTCTAACATAGCCCATTGTTGGTTGCTATCTTGAACACTCCTTTCCCTCAAGGAATGGAGATCCCTAAATTTGATAAGTTCAATGGAAAGGGAGATCCGTAGACACATGTGTTTTCCTTTAATGCCCTCTGCACAAATTTCTTCCATCATGATGCATTGATGGCTAAACTATTCCCCTAATCTCTCAAGGACACAACACTCAAGCGGTACTATTCCTTGCCTAAAAATTCTATTTTATCATTTGACCAACTTGTAAATTAGTTCATTAGACAATTCCAATCAAACATCAGACTATGATCTCATCCTATGTAAAAAAGGAGACAATGAAAAGATTACTAATTTCATAACACGTTACCAAGTGTTCCTTTCGCAAATCTCATATCAGCTACTTGATTTTGACATGTAGGAGGTTTACATAAGAAACTTACAAAGGCCTTGGCAAGAGAAGTTTGCCTTGATGAAATAATCTTATTTCGTGCATTTGTGTGTAGCTTTATGAGAGTACTAGCAAACAGTTGCTCATTTTAGGGGATCCTCTTCACGAAGTTTTCAAAATATTATTCTTCCATCTTATGAAAGTTGTTGAAGGATAAGATCATAACTTTACCAACCCCTAAGCCTATTAAGTAACCCTACCCTAATTGGTATGTGTTGGTTGTTTTTACAATGAACCAATCAAGTCTCAATAGGTATCTATGAGTTTGCATAGCTCAATTATCGAATATCTACTAGACAAGTGCCCAACTAACAAGATATTGCACTAATTGCTTTATCTCCTACACTTTGGGCTTTGTAAAACCCGGGAGGGTAATCCCACAGTGAGAATTATATTGGTACTTTAGAGAATTTACTTGCACACTATATATTTAAGGAGATATATTCTCATCCATAGCTAACAAGCATTAATTCACCAAGAAGTTAGCAATTCCCTTGATGAATTATGACATTTAAGCTGATAATACAAAATAACACAAAATACAACAAATTCAAGAAAGATCAATGATTATTTAAAGATTATTCTCAAGTCGGGTAATTGCAACCATGAGAAAGAGTTAAACAAGATAAGATCAGAGCCATTATATTTGGGCTAGGAGTCTAAGCAATTTGAAACATAAGGACATTTAATTCTAAACATCCATGATCTAAGTGAGAATACTTTTCAATTGAAAAATCTATAACCAAAATCCACAAACTACTTATCAGATCCAATGACCTTGCATACAAATTCATGATTTCATTTAAGCATTTTAACTCATTCTATCAATGGGAGCCATAACCAAAGCATATATCAGAGGATAAACAATGAAAATTAATGAAATGATTTGTGATTTGAATTTTCATTAATAATTTGAATACAAAACCAAAATGAAGAGACTATAGACTCAAAAATGCTCCATTATCCTTCAGAAATGTTCATAACCATACATTAAACAAAATTTGCAACCTAGACTTAAAGAATTTAGATAAGGACTCAATATGTTCACTCTGTATTCTCAATTTTCACAATTCAGCTCCAAGATTCAACAAAAGACTTGTAAAAATGACCCTAAATTTCCTTTTATAGAATAAGGGAGAAAAACAAGATTTAGGTCAAGTGTACACATTTCACATTCTAATTGCACTGCTGCTAGACACATTCCCTAATTCAGTTATATTTACATTCATCAAAATGGAGGGAATTCATATGAGACAAAGATCATTTACATTTTGTTATAAGAAGCAACTTTGTCCTTCAAAAAACACATGTCAAAAAGTATAATTGTCTTCATCATAGCACATCCAATTAATTGAGCAAGATGACAAAATGATGTGGACAAAAAGTGAACTAGCATCTTAGTCAGCATTCCACATCATCAACAATCAATATTTCCTATTAAATATATGTTTTATACATTATAACATCTAAGGCCAGACTTGTACAATACTTGACCCAGTATATGTTTCACATCCATATTCACAAACCAAACCTACCAACATAAGTTCTTCCCCACTCTTCATATTCCTCTTCAGAAAACCAGTTGAAGCCAATAAATTTATCTAGGGTCTTCCTGTATGGGGAGTACTTGGTCACCATAGCATTGGATTCTTTATCAAAATCCTCCAGAAAACTAATAAGAAATGTCAACCTCTCCAAAGTGTCATTAAATACACCAATATCAACCTCCTTGTATATTTCATTCACCTGAGCATCAATTACATCATTCATTTCCCTTTCTTGAACATGCAATGGTTTTAATTCATCATTAGCAATATGAATGTTGGGCAATGGTGATAAATCAGTCAGGTCATATTGATTTACCAACTCTATTATTTTCTTCTCTAGTGGGCCTATGTACCCTTGAAACTTTTGCTCACTCAACTCACATACAAATTCATAAATTGGACTCACCTAAGGGTACTTATCTTCATGTTGGCCAACTCCAACTAATATTAATTTTAGTCTCTCAGCTCTTGGGACCCACTTGTTCAATATTGGCATGGCCATTTCTTTATCCTTTTGGGACAATTCCATTGCTCACATCATCAAGGCATAGTTTTCATGCACACTATTAAGCCTTGCTTGGATTTTCTCATTCAGATGCTTCAAGATAGTTTGGAAAACTTTTGATATATTTTCATACATTGTGTCTTGAGCCTTCTTCGATAACTTCTTATATGTTTCTACTTCTATAAGTAGCTTCTCTTTAGAAGATGAGCTAGGACTTGGCCTATTTGGCTCTTCAACTATGAGTGATCCCTGTCCAAAATTATATGGTACCATTGCTAAAGATTGATCATGAGGTGAATGTGGGGAAGATACAATTAGAGATGTTGACGATTGGTGACTGGAATTAGGCTGACCTTGTTCTCTTTGCACTTCTCCTCCTTGTTTATAAAATGCTAATTTTGTTTCCAATACAACCACCTTTTGTTGGCTATTATCATACTCATTGAGAAGTTCTACATACTTGGTTATGAGGTTATCCCTCTCTAGGGTAAGAATTTCCATAGTTTCTCTAGTGAACCTAGAAACATTGACGATGATGTTTGTAGCTTCCAGAGCCAGGGTATCAACAACTCTCTTCACCAGTAACTGTCCACTAAAATCGGATGGCTTTGCCAGAGCTAGTTTCCTAGATCCCGCAGATAGTGACCATATTGCCAATGCATCCCAATCCTCACTGAATTCTAAACTTTGGAGTGCCATTTCTACTTCTTCCTTTGTTTGCACCAAAGTCCTTTCAGCCGTCCTAATAGCATTAGAGATACTCCACTCTGGCAACAAAATCATACCACAATTATTTACAAGTTCTTTTCCCTGTTGGGCATCAAGATTTTGGAATTCACCATTCATAATACTTCTTACATTTTCCTCAATAAAAATTTGAGGCAAGTCAAGGTGTAAACTTCTCTTAGTAGCTACCTTCTCTACATAATCTCCAGCTTTGGATTTCCACCGAAAATCTTGGAATGTAGATGTTTCAATGGAGTCATCTTCCATAAACTCCTTGCAGGCTTTTATTCTCAAATCATCTACTATGTTTAACCCACTGATATCAAGCTTTCCCAATTGGATACCACTATGTCCTAAACTTGAGGAAATTTCCCCTTCATGGGGAGGAATCCCTATCTGCATTTCTCCAGGAGTGATGTAAATATAATCCTCATCAATATCAAAATAATCAACCACTCCCCTTGCCTCAAGTTTATGCTTCTTTAGAGGTGCTTCTAAGGAGGAGTAGGACTTGTAGGGGGTAAATCAAGATCAATTACAGGCATAGGAACATGTGGAGGAGGTGGTGGCACTGCACTCTCAGGAGGTTTTACTTTTGACCCTTTGGAAGTGATAGGGGCTATCAAGCTTCTTTCTTCTTCTGCCATTTTCTTCCTCCTAGAGTAAATTCTCAACTGCTTAGGTGGCTGATATGTAGGTCTTTATTCCATTGTCACTTCATCACTTTCTTTAACCACCATTGCTTTCCCTTTATCTGGTACTTCTTGCTACTCCCTCAAAATACCAACAACATTCTCAAGGTTATCCATAACATGCATAACTTTATTGAATTCACCAAGTATGTTTGGTAGAGGATCATCTTAGGGATTTCCCCTGTGTTTTGCTTTCACCATCTTCCTATAAGCAAGATATTTTTCTTTCCTTTCATCTTTTCCTTCAAAACTAAAAATATTTCTAATGACATCCTCAGGGTAATCAAAAACATGCACAAAGTTGCCCATTTTCTTCTCTGCATTGAATTTATTAATGAAACCTTTAGGGTCATGATTCATTGGGCTCATAGTCATCAGCTTATAAGGAGCCAATAGATGCACTAACTGATTCCATTCCCCTTTTATCATAACATAATCTACAAATGTTGTCCACTCTAGAAAGAATGACACCTTCTTTGTAGATTTAGGTAAATGGGCTGCCCGTAAAGCTCCTAATTGTCTGATAACTTCAAGAAATCCTATTCTTAGAGGCACCTCTCTTGGAAAGATATAGGGATCTAAATCACTAAAATATACTCTAAAAATTGTCTTATCAGGATACATAATCAAATCACCCCAATTATGGCTCAAATTCAAATATGGCCTTGTCTCCTTGGGTCTTAAAAACTCATGAATTTCCTTAGGAATACTAGGAGGTTCATGTATTAGAGACCTCCTTGTTATGGATGCAAAATAATTTCTAAATATTAGAAAATTATACTTCTATCATCTCTATCTAAAATCTGAGTCCAACACTCGAAAAACAAGCCAACCTCTTCCCTTTTCCTTTCCAAAGTGATCTCTTTCTCAAAAACCCTTTGTCCTCTATGCAGAAACATGTGCATTAACAGTGAGTACCACCAAAACTTTACCCACTATTTACCTTCCTTCAGCTCAACAATGCCTTTGTGGATACGTTATGCCAAATAAGTACCATAGTCATAGACAACGCTATATGATGGGTGGTACAAATGTGTGGAAAAATAGTTGTACTCCCTTTGCAATGTGTTAGGTGGATTAGCACCAATGATTTGGTATAGAGAGTACACAATCTTCTTGAAATAGCTAGCAAGATAATTCATTGGGAAAGGTTCAAGTTCTTTGTCATCAATTTTAATCTTTCTCTTGTGTTTCCCATTGCCAATCACTACAGTATGTAGAGGCAACATTCTTGTTCTAATGAACACCTTATTATTGTTGTACTTTGTCCTAATAGTATATGTATCCAAAGGGACCATCTCTTGACTCCACGAATGCAAGTCAAAGAATTCTTCAATTTATTCTCTAGTTATTCTCACCATAACTACCCCATTAATTGCTCTGACCATTCTAGAAACTAGGTCATATCTTGAGACAATGTCCTTCAAAAGGTCTACATCCATATACACATTAGGAACAATCAACTTCCCCATATCCAACCTCCACGGGTTACTGAGAGGCACTCCAAGGTTCCTATTTCCAAACCAGTGTCAAAACAACTACCATCCAGTGTAGGGTACTTCAACATCCTTTATGAAGAAATATTTGTCTATTACTCCTTCTCTCATGGTAGGGCCATGAAAGACGACCTTTCCCTCCAGTTTCTTGTTTTTCAGTGAGGGTAGAAAGTCAATTACATTATGAGAAAGAGTTTTGGACTAGATTAAAGAGGTGACACCTTGTACTTTGGGAGTTCTAATGGAGGAATTTCAACAATTCAACCTCACAATTGTAGCCTATGACCTAGGGCGAGTGCTAATTCTAAAAAAATTACATGACTATAGTTTTTAAAGACAAAACTAAGTCCAATTCAAAGAAATGAAAGCAAAATGTTGAAATGCACTCTTAAAATAAAACTAAAAGCAAGCCCTAATCTAGAAAACTAAAAAAGCATAAAATTACATTTGTTGTAATTACTACTTTCAATCATGATTAATCCTAATGCAAGTCGTGATAGCTTCTACAAATCACTTCTCAACTCTTCATATTGCCTTGGACACATCCTCGCATTCCAAATAAACAAGAACTTGCCACATATAAATTTTTTGAAAGGAATTGCATAGGCCTATGATTCACCTCCACCATTAGTGCCCACTCACACGAAGCCAACAGTAGTAACTGGCATGCTTTGTATATGCAATTCCATTCAGAAATTGTATATACGACCAATTCTTGTTTATTTGGAATGCAACAATGTGTCCAAGGAAATACAAAGAGTTGAGAAGTAATTTTCAGAAGCTATCCTAACTGGCATTAGGGTTAATCACGATTGAAAGTAATAAGTACAACAAACATAATTTTATGCTCTTTCAATTTTTTAGATTAGGGCTTGATTTCAGTATGGTTTTAGGAGTGCATTTCAACATTTTGCTTTCATTACTTTGAATTGGAATTACTTGTCTTTAAAAGCTATAGTCCTGTAAATTGTTTAGAATTAGCACTCACCCTAAGTCATAGACTACAATTGTGAGGTTTAATTCTTGAAATTCCTTTGTGAGAACCTTGGTAAATGTAAGCCCATGGTTCCCAAAGTACAAGGCACCTCCTCTTCAACCCAGTCCAAAACCCTTTCTCAAGATGTAATTGACTTGCTATCCTCATTGAAAAACAAGAAACTAGAGGGAAAGGTCTTGTTTCATGGCCCTACCATGAGAGGAGTAATAGACTGAGCTTGCTTCATAAAGGATGTCGAAGTACCCTACACCGAATGGTAGTTGTTTCAACACTAGTTTGGAAATAGGAACCTAAGAGCACCCCTCAATAACCTGTGGAGGTTGGATATGGGGAAGTTGATTGTTCCTAATGTGTATATGGATGTAGACCTTCTAAACGACATCAACTCATGATGTGAACCAATTTCTAGAATGGTTAGAGCAATTAATGGGGTAGTTATGGTGAGAATAACCAGGGAAGAAATTGAAGAAGTCTTCGACTTGCATCCATGGAATCAAGATATGGTCCCTTTGGATATGGATACTATTAGGACAGAGTATAACAATACTAAGGTTTTCATTAGAACAAGAATATTACCTCTACATACTGCAGTGATTGGCAGTGGGAAACACAAGAGAAAGATTAAAATTGGTGACAAAGAACTTGAACCTTTCCCAATGAATTATTTTGCTAGCTATTTTAGGAATACTATGTACTCTATGTACCAAATCATTTGCTCCAATCCACCTGACACCTCATAGAGGGAGTACGAATTTGGCCACACATTTGCAGCATGCACCATATAACATTGTCTATGACTATGGTACTTATTTGGCAGAATGTATACACAAAGGCCTTATTGAGCTGAATGAACGTAAATAGTGGGTAAATTTTTGGTGGTAGTCACTGTTAATGCATATGTTTCTGCATAGAGGACACAGGTTTTTTGAGAAAGAGATCACTTTGGAAAGGAAAAGGGAAGAGGTTGACTTTCCTGTCCAATGTTGGACTCAAATTTTGGATAGAGATGATAAGAAGTATAATTTTGTAATATTTAGAAATTATTTTGCATCCATAATAAGGAGGTCTATGATATGTGAACCACCTAGGATTCCTAAGGAAATTCATGAGTTTTTAAGACCCAAGGACACAGGGCCATATTTGAATTTGATCCATAACTGGGGTGATTTGATTCTATATCCTAACAAGACAATTTTTAGAGTATATGGTAGTGGTTTAGATCCCTATATCTTTCCAAGAGAGTTGCCTCTAAGAATAGCTTTTCTTGAAGTTATCAGACAATTAGGAGCTTTGCAGGCAGCCCATTTACCTGAATATGCAAGTAAGGGGTCATTCTTCCTAGAGTGGACAATGTTTTCAGATTATGTTCTGATAAAAGGGGCATGGAACCAGTTAGTGCATCTGTTGGATCCTTATGAGTTGATGACTATGATCCCAAGGAATCATGACCTTAAATATTTCATTAATAAATTCAATGTAGACAAGAAAATGGGAAACTTTGTGAATGTTTTTGATTACCCTAAGGATGTTATTAGAAATATTTTCAATTTTGAAGAACAAGATGAAAGGAAAGAAAAATATATTTCTTATAGGAAGATGGTGGAAGAAAAATGTAGGGGAAATCCCCAATATGATCCTCTGCCAAACATACCTGGTGAATTCAATAAAGTTATGCATGTTATGGATAACTTTGATAATGTTGTTGGTATTTTGAGGGAGCAACAGGAAGTCCCAGACAAAGGGAAAGTAATGGTGTTTGAAGAAAGTGTTGAAGTGACATTGGAAGAAAGACATACATATCAACCACCTAAGCAGTTGAGAATTTACTCTACGAGGAAGAAAATACCAGAAGAAGAAAGAAGCTTGATAGCCCCTATCACTTCTGAAGGGAAAAATGTAGAACCTCCTAAGAGTGTAGCACGACCACTTCCTTCACAAGTTCCTATGCCTGTAATGGATCTTGATTCACCCCCTCCAAGTCTTGCTTCTCCTAATTAGTCACCTCTAAAGAAGAAAAAAACTGAGGCAAGGGGAGTGGTTGATTATTCTGATACTAATGAGGATGATATTTACATCACTCTTGAAGAAATGTAGATAGGGATGCATCATCATCAAGGGGAAATTACCTCAAGTTCAAGACATAGTGGCCTATGATTGGGCTTAATATCAGTGGGTTAAACACAACATATGATTTGAGAATATAAGCCTACAAGGAGTTTATGGAGGATGACTCCTACATTGAAACATTTGCATTCCAAGATTTCTATTGGAGATCCAAAGTTGTAGATTATTTAGAGAAGGTAGCTATTGAGTGGAGTTTACACCCTGATTTTCTTGAAAGTGCTATTGAGGTAAATGTAAGAAGTATTATGAAAGGTGAATTCTAGAAGCTTGATGTCCAAAATGGAAAATAACTTGGAAAGAAGTGTGGTATTATTTTGTTGCGATAGTGGAGTATCTTTGATTCTATTGTCCTAGATGCTATTAGGAGGGATGAAAGGCCTTTGCTGAAAATAGAGGAAGAACTAGAAATGACACTACAAGGTTCAACATTCAGTGAGGATTGGGATGCATTGGTAAATTGGTCACTATCTATAGGATCTAAGAAACTAGCTCTATTAGATCCATCAGAATTTAGTGGACAATAGCTTGTGAAGTGAGTTGTTGATACCCAACTCTAGAAGTTGTAGATGGCTGTCAATATTGCTAGGTTTAGTAGCGAAACTATGGAAAGTCTTAGCCTAGAGAGGAATAACCTCATAACAAAGTATGTAGAACTCCTTAATAAGTATGATAACAACCAACAAATGGTGGCTATATTGGGAACATAATTGGCATTTTATAAACAAGGAAGAGAAATGCAAAGAGAATAGGGTTGCTAGTTCTAGTCACCCACCTTCAACATATCCAATTGTATCTTCCCCACAATCACCTCATGATCAGTCTTTAGCAATGGTACCATATAATTTGGGATAGGGATCACTCATAGTTGAAGAGCTGAATAGGCCAATTCCTAGCTCATCTGATAAAGAGCAGTTACTTCTAGAAGTAGAAACATATAAATTAATGGAGAAGGATCGAGACATAATGTATGAAAATATATCAAAAAAATTCAAATTTTTCTTGAAGCATTTGAATGAGAAAATCCAAGCAAGGCTTAATAGTGTGCATGTAAACTATGCCTTGATGATGTGAGCAATGGAATTGTCACAAAAGGATAAAGAGCTTGCCATGCCAATATTGAACAAGTGGGTCTCAAGAGCTAAGAGACTAAAATTAATATTAGTTAGAGTTGGCCAATATAAAGACATGTACCCTTAGGTGCATCCAATTTATGAATTTGTATGTGAGTTGAGTGAGAAAAAGTTTCAAGGGTACAAAGGCCCACTAGAGAAGAAAATAACAAAGTTTGTAAATAAATATGACCTAACTGATTTATCACCATTGTTCAACATTCAAATTTTTAATGATGAATTAAAACCATTGCAAGTTTGGAAAAGGGAAATGAATGAGGTAATTGATGCTTAGGTGAATGAAATCTGCAACAAGGTTGATATTGGTGTCTTTAATGAAACTTTGTAGAGGTTGACATTTCTTATTAGTTTTCTACAGGATTTTGATAAAGAATACAATGCTATGGTGACCAAGTACTCCCCATACAAGAAGACCTTGGATAAAGTTATTGGATTCAACTGGTTGTCTGAAGAGGAATATGAAGAATGGGGAAGAACTTATGTTGGTAGGTTTGGTTTGTGAATATGAATGTGAAACATATATTGGGTCAAGTATTGTACAGGTCTGGCCTTAGATGTTACAATTTATAAAACATATGTTTCATAGGAAATGTTAGTTGTTGATGATGTGGAATGCTGACTTAGATGCTAGTTCACTTTTGGTCCACATTATTTTGTCATCCTTATCAATTAATTATATGTGCTATGATGAAGACAATTATCCTTTTTCACATGTGTTTTTTGAAGGACAAAGCTGCTTATAACAAAATGTAAATGATCTTTTTCTCGTATGAATTCCATCCATTCTGATGAATGTAAATATAACTGAATTACGGAATGTGTCTAACAACAATCCATTTCGAATGTGACATGTGTAAACTTGGCCTTAAGCTTGTTTTTCTCCCTTACTCTATAAAATAGAATTTAGGGTCATTTGTATAGATCTTTTGTTGAATCCTGGAGTTGAATTGTGAAAATTGAGAATACAAAGTGAGCATACTGAGTCTTTATCTAAATGCTTTAAGTCTAGGTTGAAATTTTTTTTTAATGTATGGTTTCTAAAAATTTTTGAAGGAGAATCGAGATTTTTTGAGTCTGTAGTCTCTCCATTTTAGTTTTGTATTTGAATTATTAATGAAAATTTAGATCACAAATAATTTCATTAACTTTCATTATTTATCCTCTGATATATGCTTTGGTTATGGATCCCATTCATAGAATTAGTTAAAACACTTAAATCAAATCATGAATTCGTATGCAGGGTCATTGGATCTAATAAGTAGTCTATGGATTTTAGTTATAGATTTGTGAATTGTAAAGTATTCTCACTCAAATTGTGGATGTTCACAATTAAATGTCCTCATGTTTCAAATTTCTTAGACTCCTAGCCCAAAGATAATGGAACTGATCTTAATTTGTTTAAGTCTTTCTTATGGTTCTAGTTACCTGACTTGAGAATAATCTTTTAAATAATCATTGATCTATCTTGATTTTTTTGTATTTTGTGTTATTTTGTATTCTCGGCTTAAATGGCATAATTCATTTGGGGAATTTCTAACTTGTTGGTGAATTAAGGCTTATTAGCTATGGGTGAGAATATATCTTCTTAAATATGTAGTGTGCATGTAAATTCTCTGAAGTACTAGTATAATTCTCACTATGGGATTACCCTCCTAGGTTTTGCAGAGCCCGAAGTGCAGGAGATAAAGCCATTAGTGCAATATCTCATTAGTTGGCCACTTGTCTAGTAGATATTTGATAATTGAGCCTAGCAAACTCATAGATACCTATTCAGACCCGATTGGTTCATTGTAAAAACAACCAATAGAATGGAGACTCTATTAGGGACATAAAGCTTACAATTATTTATTCTCCAAAATGCCTTATCATCGATTACCACATTATATGGTGATAATTACTTATAGAGTTGATCAATTTAAAGCATCTGCTAAGTCTAGTTTCAATCTTTTCCAAATAATCCCTTTAAATTTCTTGCCCATTTTTTTTTAAATATTGCATTCAAAGCTCATATAAGAATGTGTCATGTATGTCAGAGTTTGTCTCAGTTTCTAAAGATCTATTGATATTTGCAAAGAACATAGCAAAATTGCTACCAATTTGTCCCAAGGAACTTGGGTGGTGACTCTAACGTCTTTGCACCAGTGTGACCTAGTTTTCAAGGATATTTAAGAAGTGAAGAAGAAAATTATAAGGAAACCAAAAAAGGTGATGAAGGTGAAAAGGATCCAAGCTCAAATGAGAGAAACATGAGCCCATATGAAGAAGCATCCAGACTAGAAGTTGCAGGGTGAATGGCCTAAGAATAAAGGAAAATGGATAAAGTCAAAGGATGTAGAAAAAGGTAAGTCTACACCTCATCCTACCCTTGAACATGAAATGTGTTCTATTTCTACTTCAGAATGTGAGAGAAATTTGTTGGATGAATATAGAGGGATAATTTTAGTGCTAGGCATGTTAGAGATGAAGGATACATTACCCAAAATCCCCATACATACACCCCTATCAAAAATCATTTGTTGATTGTGATGCCTATTCCCATGATCCGCTTCCTTTTCAAGCTAAGAATGTAGTTTCCTCTGATAGAGAATCTACTTTGCTAGATGAGGAAGAGGTTTTGAATGATGTGTACTTTCTTAATCAAAGAATCTCTAAGTGTGATGAAAATAGGAAGAAGAGGGAAGAAGAGAAGGAGAAGAGGATTAGAGAAGCTATGATGAGAAGGGACATGTTAAGAATAAAAGAGGAGGAGATGGAAGCATTGGAAAAACTTGTATCCCAAGCTGACCAAGAGGATGGTCTAGTAGTGCAAGAAATTGTAGGAAAAATACTTGTGGATCCTTTAGCTGATAAGACTATGGAAAGCCCGTGAATCAATGCTGCTAAAAAAACCACCAACCCACCTCCTCCCCCTCTCAAAAATACTAAACATGAATTTAATAATGTTGATAAAGGGAAGCATCCTATAAATGAGAGAAAATCCAATGAAGAGTAAATATTAATGAGGGATGTGCTTCGAAGAAAGATGCACCTCAAGATGCTTCTATTTAATTTTTTGATAAATTAATGAAGGAGAATGAAGAGTTGGATAGGAAGAAAAGGAGATTGAATTACTATCAGTAAACAAGGAAATTAAAACTAAGCTTAGTTTCTTAGAATCCACATTGAAAGATCCTATCCCTAAAACTTGAAGCCCTCAAGGCCATTAATCCTCCTCAAACCCTCATACTAGTGACACAAGTTCACCTACTGGTAATCCTTCTAGCTCTTCTTCATAGCCTAAGGATAAGAATAAAACTATCCATTTTAATGACCAGCATGATTCTCAAAATAGAAGGTTTGGACATAATACTAAAATAAAGAGAGACAACGACAACTAGGATGAGGAAGAAGGACCCATGGGTAGAAGGTTGTTACATACTGATAGGTATAGGAAATTATGTTTTGAAAATATTGCTAGATATCCAAACCCAGTACCAGACAATGCTAGGAAACATGTGCCCAAATTTACTGGTAATAATGCTCTTAGTGGTAAGGATCATCTTAAGGATTTTTAGAGCTTTGTTGAATACTTTGAATTATGGGATGAAGATGTGGCTATGAAATATTTTATGTAGTCTCTAACAAAAGATGCAAGAGATTGGTGTAGCAGCTTGTCGGGCACAAGCATTGACTCCAAGGATGCATTCTTTCGAGTCTTTAGAGAGAAATATGGGGATCAAACTAATCCACAATTTGGACTAAATGACTTCAATAACATTACAAAGGGATAATAATGAAATAGATACAAAATTTAATGTGAGATTCCATAAAGCAATGTACAAATTCCCCGAATGTTTGAGGCCTAATGAAAGAGCATGTTCGGTAGTCTATTGTAATGTGTATGATTCTAAAATGTGTTATTTACTCAGAGACAAAAATCCACAATCCTTAAGGGAGGCCTACAAAATGTTAGTAAACATTGAAAATAATAGAAGAGCATATGGAAAAGCTAGTAGAAGAGATGACCCTAAGCTATCTAAGAATTCAAAGAATCAGGTTGAGAAGGTAACTAAAACTATTGCTCCAGAGGAAAAGCTAGACCAATTACTAAGTTTGTTGTAGAGGCAATCCAAAAATGACAAACCTCAATTCCAAAGGAATGAGAGGCCTCCAAGGTTTTAGGATTATTCATACCATACCAACTGGAATAATGGAAAGCCTATTGAAGATAATCAAAATAATTTTCAAGCAACCCCCAAACCTTTACATAAAAATACTACAAATGTTGTAGAAGATTTACCATGGTGTGAATTTTGTGAAATGCCTTACACACATCAATGTGGGATTGCAAGGTCTCTAGAAGAAACTCAAGAGGATCAGAGAGATTCTAGGTCTCCTCATAATCTAGATTAAATTTCTAATGTATTCATGACTAGATTAGACATGGAATATAGTGATTATTCTTCTAGTGATGATGCTGACATAAATGATGTGGATATGCAAAGACAAGGAGTAGTTCTACACCATTAGCAAGTGTTTTCTGATGAAGAGAGAGAAGATGAATACATAACCTATAATCTTGAGGCATTCAACATC
Source organism: Sequoia sempervirens (assembly GCA_007258455.2). Lineage (NCBI taxonomy): Eukaryota > Viridiplantae > Streptophyta > Pinopsida > Cupressales > Cupressaceae > Sequoia > Sequoia sempervirens. Next base: position 61,693,242 of record VDFB02179234.1, read on the forward strand.
TCTCTAAGGAGACCTTCAAATGAGGAAATAAAGAAATATACAGTTACATTGGTAGCTAGAGCTTAAGAGAGAAGTGATATCCACCTGAGGAATAGGGTGGTGAGTGGAAACCCGGGTCATTTGGCTGGCATATTCATTAAGGAAAACAATGCATACATCAAGGGATCCAAGGTCAAAAAGAAGAAGGAAGAAACCAAGCCTAAAGAGACCAAAGAAATAAGAATTTGGGCTAAGAAAATTGGTAAGGCTAAATTTTTTATAGAAGTTGTACAACAAGATCCAAAGGCTAAAGACTTGAAGCCTAAAATTGAAGTTAAGAAAATTGATAAGATGATCCCTCAAGAAATAATACTTCTTGAAATACCTAATTATTCCCCTATTGATATGTTTCAATTCTTGTCCCAAGTTTGGGTCATGGTTCCTTTTCTAAAAATCATGAGGATCAACGAGCATAAAGATAAGACAATTGCTCTTATCAATAGCATTGTTGGTATCAAAAAACATAAAGTTGAGACTGATACACTTGAAACTAGTAAGATTCAAGTCAAGGAGGCTGAGGTAGAAGTAGTAATTAATAAAAATCCTTAGATTTATCTAGGAACTACCATCACTGAAAACCCTAGCCTGGTTAATCCTTTATTTTTGAGCTTGATCATTGATGGGAAAGTGCTTAGAAATTGCATGATAGATCTGGTGCTTTGACTAATGTTATGCCAGTCAAAATAATGGAGGAAATGGGCTTGAAGCTGGAAAACACTTATGGAAAGTGTTGTGCCATGGATTCTAGGGAGATCCCTATCATAGGGGTAATTCATAAAGTCCTATATATATTGATTGCTTTCCTTGAAAAGGAATTGGTCATGAGTGTCATAGTAGTGGACATTCCACCAACCTATGGAATATTGTTTTTAAGGTAGTGGTGTGCTTCTATGGGAGGCAGCATGCAATGTGATCTCTCCTTTGCTACCTTTTCAATTGACTAGAAAGATGTCAAGATTATCAAACAATCAAGAGTTCGGCATATGATTGAACATCTGGGAGAACCTGAGGATCCTCTGATCATTAATTTTGTAGATACTGGTATAAATACTTTTCATGTGGAAGAAATGAAGCAAGAAGGGGAGGAAGCTAACCTTGCACCAATTGTTAGAGAAGTCTTGCAAGCTACACTTGAGGATGCTTTATGCACTTTGTATTTTGATGGAGCCTATTCAAAGGAAGGCTTAGGTGTTGGGGTCATTCTTATATCGCCCCAAGGTAAGACCTTCAAATATTCCTTTTTACTACAGTTTGCATGTACCAATAATGTAGATGAGTATGAGGCTTTACTTTTGGCTTAAAAATAGCCTCCAAACATGGAATAAAGTTGTTAAAGGTATTTTGTGATTTAGAGTTAGTAGTCTCCAAAGTTAGGTCCAAGTTTGTTACTAAGGATAAGAGAGGTTGAGACACTATAGAAATGAAGTTTGGGACACTATTGAGACATTTGATGCCTTTGGAATAGAATGGATTGATCTGGAGGATCTTCACCAAAAATTGAAGTGTCTCAAATTTCTCAAGAAATGACATCATTAGAAAGAGGCCAAAATTTTGACTCCAACGCAACTTGACTAGAGTCAAACAGAGCTATGGAGCCCAAGATATGTTCAGTCAAACCTTGACCAACTTAGGGCTCAAGTCAGAGGAAAAAGGGTCAAAATTTGAAATTGTCAAAAGTGGTCAACACCAATCTCATTGCAAAGATCTCGTCAAGAACTTTCTGATGACATTGGCTTGTGCGAATCGAACTCCATTTTCCAGAGTTATGAGTAGTCAAAGGTCACAGTTGACTAGAATTGACCAGGTACAGTGATGACATCAACATGATGTCATCATGCTAACATGGACCACTTAGACTCTGACACATGGCATTTGTATCAACTTGTACAAACTAATTGCATTCTGACACATGACACCCTTATGTCAAATCAACGGAATAGTCAACATGCCCAATCAGCAGAATGGACCAATGGTACATTGACACGTGGCTCTATCGGCATCCCTCCTTTTCTAGTCAATTTTGACAACTCTTTGAAACCAAATACCTTTAAAATTTAAACAAACACCCCATACTTTAAGAAAAAAAAATTTAATCCTTAATCTACCAAAGTTGTAAAAGCCTTAATAAAGGATAGAAAGGGCTAAAATAATATTTTTTAA